>OX578138.1:2623083-2803083 GCA_951213105.1 Amaurobius ferox
ACTCCTCGTGAACACGGCGGCAGTTTTTTGGCAGTGGCTGGAATCGAACCCGGGTCTACCGAGTGCAACTCCAGCGCGCTAACCAATGGGCTACCGCGCCCCCGTAGCGAACATGTTGTTGTTGAGACCCAGACCGTCCGACCTACCAGAAAGGCGTAGCGAACATGTGAAAAACCTTAAATATCCCAAGAGCGGCTAGTCCTAATGTAATGGGATGGATCTTATTCATTTCATCGTCCAACACGACGTATAAAACAGGCATTTAATGGATATATTTGTGCATACGTAGTCTTTTATTTTAGATTTTGAGGAATTTTGCGCACCATTTCGCAAAAAAGTGCTTTTTTACGAACTCAAATCTAATCATCACCAGAGTCACCCACATGCAATTTATTTACCCAATTTTGCACAATTGGATCTATTAGTGTGCCAGCTAGAGTGGATACAGGCCATTTCGCAAAAAAAGGCGGCTTCTTTTATCACGAATCTTACTCAAAACGAATCAGCACCAGGTCACCTACAAGTGACTTACCTGCCCAATTTTATGAAATTGGGTCCATTCGTTTTTGAATTAGATTGGATACATCCATTGCACACACACATGCACAAAAACGTCACGCTCAAAATAGTTTTCTCGTATTCTAGAGGTCCCAAAACGTGTCGATCCATCGAAAACTCGAGTTGCGATTCTCGGTAGGATTCCAAAAACTTTCCTTATACATTACCATGCTAGTCACGGGAAAAGTAAAAATGAAGTACATATCGGACATAGTGTTTCAAACATTTTTTAAAAGAAGTTACATTAACAAATTGTTTCGAAATTTTTAGGAAATATTCAAATTATCAAGTAAAATGTGTAAAAAAATTTTCAGCAAAATAGGTTAGGTAGTTTTTACTTTCCTTATATACATAATGTATAAGGAAAGTAGTGTTGTTGAAACCCAGACCGTCCGACCTACCAGAAAGGTGTTGAAAACCCAGGCCGTCCGGCTCGTCAACAAGGACTTGAGCATCCATTTGGACGGCCGGGAAGGAGTTAGCCGAAACCAACTCCCAACTTCCATGGCTTTCGTCCGACGGTCCAGCAGCGTTTATTTTGCGTTTACATAATATGTTTCACATTTTGAAACAATATAAAGTTTAAACAGTGAAAGACACATTAAAACGGATTACAATAATTCTTGAACAATTGTTACTTCAACTGGTGCACAATGAGAAATAATACAACAAAAACAACAACGAAGACAAAAACAAAAACTAAACCAAGACAAACAGCAACAAACGGGGCACAATCAAAACACAGCAAAACACAGACAAAACAAAGACAAAAACAAAACACAGACAAAACAAGGCAACCAAACAAAGAGAGGGTAACACCTCCAGGGAAAAGGACAACAGGGGACCACCGACCAAAAGGGGGAAAAGGGAGAGGCTCACAAGCTGAACAGGAAATTTGATTAGAGATGTCTCTAGCAATGAGAACACAGTTTTTAAACTTATCTATAGAAGATTTAATTGAACTGACTCTCGAGAACCAGGCTGCGCAATTGGCAGGGGAGGGTTTTGTGAGATGAAAATTTTTTGTATGGGGACAAGAAAAAACAAAATGGTCGGCATCGCCGAAAGAACCGCAGGTGCAACAAGAGGTGGATTTATGTTTAAAATAATGGAGATAATCTAGAAATGGGCCATGCCCAGTTAAAAAATATATTAAATATTTGTTAGTAATTTGGAGAGAGGGATTGACCAGAGGGAGGAAGGAAGAAATCCGGGCCGGATCATGAGTCCGGGGGGAAATATAAGAGTTAAGAAAGATTTGCCAATGATGAGAAATATTTTGTTTACAAAATTTTTTAAGGAGGGAAAACGGGAAGGGAAGGGAAAAGGGAGAACCCGAGGAGGTAGCAAGTTTGGCTTACTTATCCGCAGTCTCATTTCCCGAGATATCAGAGGGGGCCTTAACCCAACGAATATTAATAAGATTTTTGTTTGCTAAAGCAAAGTTTAATTTTTGAAAGATAAGAGGATTTATTTTTAATGGAATTTAGAGCCGAAAGAGAAGAAAAACTATCTGTGAAAATATTAATTTTAGTATTATTAGTTGAGGCCCAATTAATAGCAAAATTAATGGCGGCAATTTCTGCCTGAAAAACTGTGTTCCCATTAGCTAGTTTAAAAGTGAATGTTTCTTGAAGCGTATCATGATTGAATATACAGACAGCAAAACCAGTGTTTCCATCAATGGAAGAGCCATCTGTATAAACATTGAATTTAGAAAAAGAGGAGGGAGGGAGGGGGACAAGATTAGCAATACGATTAGAAGGAGGGATAGTAGAAACCGGGCAGTTTGAGTCGAAAAGGGAAGGGTCCGGGACGGGCAAATTAGAGAAGAGATTTAAACGATGTTTCCAAAAAGCATATTTTATATAGTTGGTGTTAATTACTATATGGATAGGGGGAATACCAGTAATGGAGTAAAGAGAAATGTTAGAAGTGGTCCGAAAACCAGAAGAAATTTTTAAAAGAAAAATCCTTTGAAGGGAGAGAAGTTTTTTGACCTGATCCCCCGTCAATGCTTGACCCCAGATTCCCGCACCATAAATTAAAGACTTTTCAATTACCGATAGGTACCAGATTTTTAAAAAGGATTTGTCTACCCCCCAATTATTGCCAGACACCCGCCCAAAGGTGTTGGCGATCTTATAACATTTCTCCTTTAGGTTAAATATATGTGTACTCCATTTGAGATTATCATCTATTGTTATTCCTAGGAAGATAAGAGAACGGGAGGTAGGAATTTTATAGTTCAAAATTTTAAAAGAGGGCCTATTACGAATTTTAGATCTGTTTTTGTTAAAGATTATGGCTCTACATTTGTCAGGAGAGATCGTAAGTTTAAGATTTGAAAGGGAGGAGGAAACAAGATTTAGCAGGTTATTTGTATTGTTACGAAGGGTCATCAGATTGACACCGTAAGTAACCACCGCAAGATCATCTGCGAAGGCTTGGATATGAAAAAGGTTATTATTAAGTTTGAGGATGTCATTAAAATAAATGCTCCACAGGGTAGGGGAGATAACCGAACCCTGTGGAGCACCCATAGATATTGTTTTATTAAATGTAATAGAATTATCGGTAAAAGAAATTTGTCTGTTGCTTAAGTAGGAATATATAAAAGATTGAAAAGTTGGCGGTAGGTTTATGTTTGATAAAGTTTGAGGTAAGATACTCCAGTTAAGGCTATCAAAAGCCCCGCAGATGTCCACGGTGGTTAACGAAACAAAATTTTTTGATTTGTGTACTGTTATAGATTCAATCAGCCTGTGAGCAGCATCTTCACAACAGGTGAGTTCTCTAAATCCGAACTGAAGGGGATGCAGAGTCCCCTCAGTCGACAACCAGAAGTTGAGTTTATAGTTGAGTTGAAGTTGAGTTACCAGAAAGGTGTAAGGTAACTGTTTGGACGGTCGGGAGAAGGAAAGTAGTGTGACGGGGTCGAACACTCGAATTCGAGTTTTCGACGGGAGAGCACGTTTCAGGTATCCCTGATCACGAATCGAACATTTTTGAGGTGATGTCTGTGTGTGTGTGAAAATATATGTGTGTGTATGTCAGTGAGCTTGTGGAGACGATATCTCACGAACGAATGGAGCGATTCGAATGAAATTGGGTACAAAAAGTATAATCCGTGAATGCTGGAAGCCTATTGATTTTAAATACAATCGAATGTACAGAACCCCCTCTAAATTTTCGAGTGAAATTTCGAAAAAATCTTGAGAAAATCAAAATCTTTAATAAGGTGACGCAAATAGACATTTCTTATGTAATTTCTCCTTAGGAAACGATTGACATAAACTTTAGAACGCTAGCATGGACCGTTCTCGAGATATTGCACATTTTTCAAATAAATTTTCTAAAAAATCCCATAAATTGAAAAAAATATTAACTGTTAAGAAGCAGGTTTACTTTTCATCTTTTCATATGTAATATCATGCGATCCATTGGGTGACATCATTCTCGTGGATCTAGTTCGTCCCATTCATGAGAAAAGATATTTTGAGAAATATTTTTGTATTGGAACGCCACTAGTCATTTATCTGCTATAAAAATAACTTATGTCTCCATCCAAAATGCTTGGCGAGTCTTTGGCGACTTTTTAAAATTTACCAAACGAACGAAAATCTCGCCCAATGGATAAAAATAACGTTAAATCAATGAAAACATTCAATATCTTTGAAAGAATATAAGTATCTAATCTATTTCTTTTTAACTACTCAAATCATCGCATTATATAAGGAAAGCCATCTGCTGCCCCATCCGATTTCTTTACTTCTCGAGATATTACACATTCGAGATCTTGATGATTTCGATGCACACACGGTAAAGACCGAGTCTACCACCTCGTGTTGAATGTCAAGCTCAATTAAAGAAGAATGTTCTGAATCTAAAGGCTTTTATCCATCACGAATGGCATGTCACCTCTTCCTGAAGCAGAATTTCAAATGAACACGTTCTAAGCTATTGCAGTGGAGCGTGATTCCAAACTTTCCAATCTTCTGCAACAGATACAGGATCGATTCAGAAAGTGGGGAGTCCTATCTCGAGAAGTTGCATTCTATTTAGTATGGAAAGACGCGTGGTTGGCACGGAGAATTTTGTAAACGTCTCGTCTGCTACGGAAGCACTTCGGAAGGGAACTGAGAAAAAATAATAACTCATTTTAATGTCCTTTATTCAGTAAACAATAAATGTTATATAAAAAGTGCAGTACAATAAGGATCGTCGACCTTATTTTCTATCTTCTGGAGACATGTTATAACGTGTTATTGTCTAAGACATACTGAATAGAGAACGCTCGACAACTTTGTCATTGAAAACGCCTCTAATATATCACGATACATTATACTATGTATACAAGGTAGGATCAAGGAGTTCGGTGACTGTGCTGATATCTCCAACCTACTGGGAGGAGAGGGGAACTATTTTACCGTGGCGTAGAGACGCATGGGACGCGAGATGTGAAAAGGAAGAAGCGGAAGAAAATGGAAATGGCGTTTTCGATGGACGCGAAAGACTCCAGTTCACTGTCACGCATTGTCTGGAGAAACCCTGCACTGCGGACCTGCTTCTTCCTTTTCACATCTCGCATCACATGTGCCTCTACGTCACGGTAAAATAGTTCCCTTCCCCTCCACCGGGAATGGAACCCTGAATCTCCCAACGGGTCAGCCGACGCTCTATCGTTGAGCTACTGGGACGAAATGGCGTCGATGTGGACTCTGCGATATTAAATGTAATTGAACCCTGTATGGTAGGGGAAGTAATAACGATGTTATTTTTCTTAAATAATTCTTCAGCATTACTTAAGAGCACAAAGTATTATTTATCTGTAAAAGTGGCTTACCCAGAAAGAGTTTGTGAATCATTTTAAAAAATCTTACCCGATTCATTGAACTTTGAATAATGTAAAAGTTATGACACCTACAAAACATATAAAATCAGTTTCAGTGATAGATAACTCAACACTTAGAAAAATCACGTTTGTTTTTTATGTTTGAAAATTGTATAAGTACAGTAGCTCCTAGGTAACTCAACACTTCAAAAACAAAAATCTGATGGGGGCAGCACATGACTTTCCTTATATAATGCAATGAATTGACTACTTTTACTGTAAAAAAATAGGTCATTCTTATAATAGCTGCACTTATATTCTTTCCAAGATATTGAATTTTCGTCAATGAGTGGTCATTTTCATGGATTGAGCGTCATTTTTATCCATTGGACGAAATTTTCGTTCATTTGGCAACATTTAAAAAACTCGCCAAGTTGGCAACATTTAAAAAACTCGCCAAGTTGGCGACATTCCGTCAAATTCGTCGCCAAAATCTCACCAAGCGTTATGAACGGAGACATAAGTTATTCTTATAGCAGATAAATGACTATTGGCGTTCCAATACAAAAGTATTGCTCAAAGTACCTTTTCTCAAGAACGGAAGGAGCTAGATTCACGAAAATGATGTCACCCAATGGATCGCATGATATTACATATGAGAAGTTAACATGTTTCTCAACAGTTAATATTTTATTTTAATTTATGGAATTTTTTGACAAATTTATTTGAAAAATGTATAGTATCTCGAGAACGGTTCATGCTGGCGTTCTAAAGTTTATGCCAATCGTTTTCTAAGGAAAAATGACATAAGAAATGCCTATTTGCGTCACTTTATTAAAAGTTTTGATTTTTTGATGATTTTCCAAAATTTCACTCGAAAATTTAGAGGGGTTCTAAACATTTGATTGTGTATTTGATTTCCAGTATTCACGGATTCCATTCGAATTCCATTCGAATCGCTCCATTCGTTCGTGAGGTATCGTCTCCACGCACGCGAACACACACACATGGAGAGACATCACCTCAAAAATGTTCGATTCGTGTTCAGGGATGCTTGAAACGCGCTCTCCCGTTCGACCCCGTCCCATTACTTTCCTTATACATTATACTATGTATACAAAGAAAAGTAAAAATTGTAAGTGTTGTAGAAAAATAAACTATTATATCTCGAAATAATAAAGTTGTAAATAAATGTGTGCCATTGAATGAAAACGTAAGATATTATTTAGCAATTAAACTCTAAAAGGTTTTTCTACATAAAAATGCACTTTACTTCCTCTAACTTCTAACATTTTTCACTTCAATGTACATTGATTCACTAGATAGCCCAAATCACTACGAAGAATCATCGGAGAGATATAGAAAATAAAGTGTGAATGTGCTCATTCAGATAGCACTAGGTCTTGAAGTAGTATAATGTCATATCAACCCATTATATATGATACCCTACTTATTCTAATCGAAATGCTTCTATGATACACGGAAGAATGGTTGCCTATTTGAAGACTTTCCATTTAAAGTTGCGTAAGAGTACTGCCTGAAGATGATTAACAATGATTAAATGTATATATGATTGACGTGGGGAAATCCGATCGTCCAGAGAGAAGACTTTCCATTGCTTCGCTCGTTTGGATTCATTTCTTCGTAACACTCTTCCAATATTGGCTAAAATAATGTGCATTTGATGCTAGAATTTACAGAGTAACATATTTTATGTAGAAAATTTTGCGAACTTCCAAAGCCTTTCAAAGTTAAATAACTTTTGCTAAATATCTTGCGTTCGCATCGAAGTATCTTATGTTTTCCATCGAGATAGTTCATTTTTCTATAACACTTAGAATTTTGGTTTTTAAAAGGTCGAGTTACCAAAGGGCTCAACTGTAATTGTATCATTTTCAAAAATGAGAAATATACGTAATTTTCTTAACTGTTGACTTAAATGGATTTATATGTTTTTTAGGTATATAGTAACTTTAATATGATTCAACGTTCCATTATTCGGGTAGGCTCTTTTTCTTTTTCAAAGTTTTTAAACGGATTGCTAAACTTTTTGGGGGTAAGCCGCTTTTTCAGAAGTTCTTCGCGTTGCTTTCTGATCGACTCTCTCAAGTGAGTTCTTAAGTGTGTCACCTCCTCCGTTTCTTCTGTTTGCCTCTTTTGGACTGGGTTCTCTTGCACTGATGAAGGGAGATGCAGCGTATCCTCGAAACAGCCGCATTGTTGTGTGATGTGCACTTATGTACTTTACTTATTGATTAAAAACGACTTTGCTAAAGATACATTGTTGTTCCCTGGTGCACGTGCGCAGTTCGTAAACTGCTGGGTCATATGACATTTCATCTAAATTTCAACGTCTTGCACGAAATGAGTTATGTCACTTTGCAGCTAAACCGTTCGACTCATTTGTAGGGAGCCTAACACGCCTCAGAAAGGTAGCCCGGCCCAACTTTTCTGAGTCATGTTAGATGGAAGGAACTGCATCCTTATATGCTAAGATAAAATATATAAGTAGAACCATCTACATTAATACGTTATGGAAATATTACGGATTAAGATAAAATACTTGAATTTACGAATCATATAACGAATGAAATGAGAACAATTGCGATGTCACACTTTCATGCGGGAAAAGCAGAAAATAAATCACATAAAATTTTTTATAAAAAGGGAAAATCGGATGTGGGCAGCACATGACTTTCCCTCCAGACTCAAATTCGTTTTTTCTTCATTCCTTTAATAATTCATTAGATTGAGTTGAATGGCACAAAATAACACCCAATTTGCATTTTTAATTCAATTTTTGTTTTTATTGGGTAATTGGACATTTTCCCGAAAGATGCGTAACAAAAATGCAAGAAATCTCAAATACCTTGAGAACGGTGGGTCCTAGACTAATGGATTGGGTTATATTCTTTCCCTCGTTAAAAATTGCGTATAAAACAGGAATTTAATGGATACATTTGAGCACACGTAGTCCTTTTTCTTTAGATTTTGGCGATTTTTGTGGGTCATTTCGTAAAAAAAAGGCAGGTTGTTCTTTTCCGAATCGTACCAAAATCTAATCAGCACCAGAATATCCCACAAGTAACTTATTTACCCCATTTTGTGAAATTGGGTCCATTAATATTTTAGCTAGACTGGATACACGAAATTTTTAAGGGCCATTTCGCAAAAGAAGGAAGGTTCTGTTTTTCGAATCGTGCCCCAAATGAATCAGCACCAGGGTCACACCCAAATGACTTACCTTCCAAATTTTATGAAATTCAGTTTATTAGTTTTTGAGTTAGAGTGGATGCATACATTGCACAGACAGACAGACACATAGACACACACATACATACAGACAGACACATACACGCACACACACAGATGTCACGCTAAAAATAGTTTTTTCGTATTCTAGAGGTTTCAAAACGTGACGATCCTGAGAAAACTCGAGTTGCGATGTTCAGCATGATTCCAATCCTTTCCCTATACATGACCCTGTATTGCAGGGAGAGTAAAAAGAAAAGAAATGTAATGAAAAATAAAGAATCAGGATGAAAATCTGCCCATGAGTCGACAGACCCGTTCAAACAAGCAGTTAGTTGCACGTTTTCACCTATGCTTTTAACGGTTTCTCTCTTTTCACCTCTTTAATAATCTATCTTAATTTGAGGAACGCATTTCCGGTTTCACTTTTATAATAGCTATATTCTTTTATAATAGCTATATTTCTTTTCGCTAATAGTTCTTTCGGATTCATCCTTTGGTTCAATAATAATGAAAATAAAAAATTGAAACACATTTTATAAAACACAACAAGAAAGGATAGTAAAGCTCGTTATTTTGTCCCATGAATGAATCTAATCCATTTGCCTAAGCTCATCTATTGGCTACAGTGTGACATTTTAAACTTGGAAAACGAATACAATCCTTCGGAAATGCAAAGGGAAGTAAGTGTAGTGGTAGACTCTAAATGTGACTCTCGGGTCCCGATAGATCTGCGTGTTTTGAGCATCCCCCGTTGCGAATGAGCTCTATTTTCAGTGATATTTGCTTATCAGTCCATGAATCTATAAACACTCTCGAACCCATCGAAATCTGCTTTAATCGACCCATATCGGAAGCTTAGTGATTTCCAAAGCGAAAAGCAGAGTGGACGGTTTTTAACTTTTCGATATATATTTTTAATGAATGCATGTTTTAAAAGTTTATTTATTTATTATTATTTTTTTCATAACCCAGGCCGTTTGGCTCACCTGAGGGCTTAAAACAATGAGATGGGAAAAGACGACCTCCCAACCCTCAGAAGGCTGAAGAGGTACCGTTTATTGAAATTTACTAATTTGCTGCATATTAATAATATGAAGTTATGTTGCAGACACAACCATTTAATGTGTGGGATTTATTTTTTAATTTAAAAGCAAATAATATAAGCTATGGAATGCTATCGAAATATTTTACTTTTCTGTCAGAAATGAAAATATCATAAATAAAATCAGCATATTTTCAATTATAAAATGAATTCATTTATTTGTACGTATATTTTGAAATCAATAGCCACATTTCTTTAGTAACAATCCATTTGCAGGACATTGAAAATTCAACTTTTCCGTAATGCGCTACATCTCTCAAACAAAATGGGAAAATCTAATAAAATTTGTACGATTAATAGCTGTGGTGCCAGTAGTCATTATATAAGCAATCACTTTTTTAACAAGTTCTACTCCTGTCGCGAAGAAAGCAACAAAAGTGGGTCGAAAAGCTGAGAAGGACCAGTGGAGTCAAGGTTCAATTCATAAAATGTAATGGTAAATATTGTTGAGGCACATAAAGGGAATCATAAATATTGAACCATTAGAACCCGTATGTTGTTCTCGTGTCCTAATTAAGGAAAGAAATTTGCGCTGCTTCTGTTTGGTCTAAGACCCGGGGCACCCCTACGGTAGAAGTCCGACTTCTGCCCAATAAGACATCACAAACATCCATGCCCGCAGGCGGGACTCGAACCCGCAATCTGGCAGCCGAGCCATCACAAGGAAACGCCTGCCTCTTTGACCGCTCGGCCACCACATCGGCATTAGAACCCGTAAATCAAAACAATTAAGAACGCGATCGCAATGAAGTTCTCCGAACAGGTACGTATTTGTTTTAGATAGGTGACAAATACATATATATATATATATATATATATATATAATAGTTTGAAAATCCAATGATAGAAAAGAGATCAGTTGCAACTCAAAAAACCCCAACATTCAAAAAATGCCAAACAAATAAAAAAGTATCAAACAGAGAATCATCAATCAAGTGGAAAATAAAATGCAAACTTCTAGTCATCAAGCTGAAGACAAGCAACAAGCATCAATGGAAAGGAATCGATAAAAGAAAATCAAATAAAATCCATGCATTAAAGCTTTTCAGTTGGACAACCCTAGGTCTAAACGAATGAATTATTCATCTCGATAAAACTCTTCGTCAAGTCCAAGTATTTTTTCAAAATGAACACAAAATGCATGTTTCTGATATCAGTGATAAATTATATATCTATAAACACTTAACTTGGACTACATGTATAAAGATTGAAAAAATATAGGAATCAAGAATACCTAAAAAAACACTGCATATGTCTAATCTAATCCATTAGGGCCTTGATTAAAAAGACCAATGTTGCCAATCGCTAAAAATGAAAAGTTGAGAACTGCTGCTGCCAAATGTGAGAAATAAATAACAGTCATGCGAAAAGACGAAACAAGGTGATATTCAACAGTAAGAGCTACAAAATAATGGGACAGATGATAATAGAAAATATAGAGGCTAAATTATAAGGGGATGTAAATACATGGTAATGCTTATTCAAGAGAAAGTGGATGTCTGGATAATATAAGATACTAAAGAGAGAATTTAAATATATTCAACCATTCCAAACTTTTAACTGTACCATTTACTAAATATGCTGGATATTTATATAATTTGCTGGTAAATTTAGCTTATTAATATGTATAACATGAAATTTTTTTTATCTGATAATCTATAAATTCTAAAAAGTTGATTAAGAATAATATTTCTAAACAATTGAATCGAGTTACAGGAATTTAATGGTAATATTTCATTAATGTTAAAGTTAAAATAGTCTTTTTTATCATATAAATTAGTAACTATCCTATTAGTAGGTTCAATAATAAGATTTAAATCCAAAAAATTAATGTTATTACTAATAGTGACTTCATTAGGAATTAGTTCCAAATTATCCGGATAGAAATCTATATCTATGACACAGCTGTCTGTAAAGACCAAACAAATCAGATAATCAACATATCTGTAAATTTTATAAGCTGTTGAAGTAAAAGATTTTTCCTAATGATAAAAGTATAAATTAACTAATATACTGCTACTACAGCCACCTTGTGGAACCCCTAAGACTTTTATGTATAATTTATTACCCTGAAATATATAACTATTGAAAAGAACAAAGTGAAAAAGTTTAGGAAAATTGGTAAATATAGTATGAGTAGAATGATTAGTAGTATAAGCATTATATAAAACTAAAATTATTACATAAAGATCAGAGATCTTAATATTATTGAAAAGATCTTTAAAATCAAAAGTTTGAAATCCAATTAGTTTACCTAATGATGTTAATTTATTCTTTAATTCTTTACTATTATTTAGAATAAGGTAGTTATTGCTAGGAAAACGTAAACTATCATTTATTATATTTAAATAACTTAGTCATAATTTACTATCATTTATTATATTTAAATAACTTAGTCATAATTTACTCGCAGTAGTAGAGTAAGTATTATGACCACTAGTTACTGTTCTAAATTTAATAGGATTTTTATGAAATTTAGGAATAAGCACTATATATAGAAATTTATAATTAATATTTAAAACACTATACATATTGATAATTTTCAGTTTGACACTATTAATGAACTGTGAATCAAGTTTAAATAGACTATTGTTCTTTAAATAATCTAACAGATATTGTATATGGAATTTTTACAGATAATAGCATAATTATTTGAGGCTTTATTAACATAAGTAATAACAAAAGATCTTTGTAAATCTTTGATGGAATGTTTTAAATTATCAATATTATTTATAGATCCAGACAATTTAATACTACAAATAGTATTTTTAATAAATTTTAAGTAAATTTCCACACACACACAGATATATATATATATATATATATATATATATATATATATATATATATATATATATATATAGCTATATATATATATATATATATGCTATATATATATCATATTTAGTAAATGGTATAGTTAATAACTTCCGATTAGCCTAAAATTCTTAATAATCTCTCCTTGGTATCTTAATTTAGAAAACTTCTACATTCTCTTGTTTTTACATTACAATATATTTTCATCTTTTTATTTTGCAGCTTTTACTGTAGAATATCACATTTTACTGCCATTACGCAGCACGGTTTTTATGACTCACTTTGGCAACAGCAGATCACTTCTTTATTTTTTACCGAATGGCAACATTGGTCTAGTCATTTTTTGCTCGTCCTGGTTGTACATATGAGGTGTATTTCAAAGTATTTATGTTTCCTTTCTATTTTTTTCAATCTTTATGCTTGTCGTCCTAATAACACATGTTTATAGATAAAATCTATCTTGTGTTCCAGAGACAAGCATTTTTGTGTTCATTTCGTGTATATGTTAGGACTTGAAATTTTTTTTTTTTTCAAAATGAACTATTCTTAAGCATAGAGCTCTTCTACGTGCAAGCTTTAATGCTTGATTATTTTTGTATTCCTTTTTTCGATTCCTCACCATTGTCATGTGTTGATTATCTTTAGCTTTCAAAACTGTAATATATATTATAATTTCCTCATTATGGTTGAATTTCATTTTATTTCATTGTATTTTGTAGGCAAATTTTAAGATAGTGTATTATGAGTTACTACCACCATTCTACCATTGGAGTTACAATTTTAATATTTCATATATATATATATATATATATATATATATATATAATATATATAATGTGTTCTAAAAAGATTGAAACGCGCTGTTGGAGATAAGTGGGCAATGTAAATTGCAAAAGTGTTGAAAGTAGGGTAGGAAATAAGACTGCGTTCATGAAATAGTCCTGCCATTCATTTTCAAAAAGTTACACACTTTAAATTTTTATACAACCCCCTTAGACTAATTGGGTCCATCAGAAAATGTTTACTTTTAATGCAACAAGATCATTAAAAGAAAAACCACATATCTGTATTTTTAAAATCAACTGAATTATGATACAGGAAATAATCTGACTTATACCACTTTTCCGTACCATGTGAAAGGCTGTTTCATCAGTGAAAATAGGGATCATAAACAAATTGACGATGGAAATTGTTTAGATAAAAAAGTACTTAAAAGTACTTAATTATTGAAAAAGTAATTAATTATTGAAAAAGTACTTAGTTATTGAAAAGTAGTTAAGAATCCGTTATTGCATCGTGAGCCTACGCGGAATTCGCAAAAATGTCTGCTATGTATTATCATCCAGTTTTATCTTTTTTGTGATATGTCACACATTTACATTTCTAATTTGATATAGGGTCCCCATTCACGATGTTCAATTTTCAATTCAACATAACTCGCTCCATTTTAAAGATACAGATATGCGGGGTTTTTTTAATGATCTTGTTGCATTAAAAATAAAATTTTTCTAATGGATCCAATGTGTCTAAGGGGGTCGTCTAAAAATTTAAAAAGTGTCACTTTTTGAAAATGAATGGGAGGATTATTTCATTAACGTAGCCTTATTTCCTTATTTCCTACCTTACTTTCAACATGTTTGCAATTTAAATTGCCTACTTATCTCCAACAGGTAAAGAATTAAAGCGCGTTTCAAGCTTTTTAGGACACACTGTATATATATATATATATATATATACAGGGTACATGTTTATATATATATATATATATATATATATATATATATATATATATATATATATATATATATATATATATATATATATATATATATATATATATATATATATATATATATATATATATATATATACATATACAGGGTAGATGTATATATATATGCATATAGAATGTTTCTTTAATACGAAGCATACAAAAGGAATTAGGAATAAGGATAGTTCATAAATGAAAAGTTAGATAAACAAAACAGCGTAGTATAAGAATGTGAATGACAATGCAATATACATTTAATTTATTGCGCAAATGCAGCTAATAAATAAAATGTTTTCAATATAAAAATAAATTATTAAATCCAAAGTTAGAATGTATGTAGTAACTCATAATACACTATTCCAAAATTTTCTACAAATACAAAGAAATTAAGACAAAAAGAGGAAATAATAAAGCATAATGCAAGTCATAAGGACAAAGACAATCAACAAATTTCAAAAATGAGGAATGCAAATAAGAAAACAAAAAAATCAAGCAAAAAAGCTTGCACATGGAGGAGATTTAGGCTTACGAGATTAGGCTTACGAAAAGTTCATTTCGAAAAAATTCTCTTCGGGTCCATATATCTTTTCGAAATGAACACAAAAATGCTTGTTTCTGAAACACAAGATAGATTTTATCTATAAACTTGTGTTATATGGACGACAAGCATAAAGATTGGAACAATAAAGGAAACATAAATACCTCAAAACGCACCTCTTCAGCGCAACCATGACGAGTAAAATATGACTGGATCAACGTTGCCATATGCCAAAATGAAAAGATGTGATTTGCTGTTGCCAAAGAGAGTAATAAAAACAGTACTGCGCAAAAGCAATAAAATGAGTTATTCAACTGTTAAAGCTTCGAGATAAAAAGATGAAAATATAATTGCAGGAGAATGAAGAAGTACGGCTAAAATAAGATAATAAGGGGAGAATATGAGAATTTTAGGCTAATCGAAACTTATTAACTATACTATTGACTAAATATGCAGGATATTGATACATTTTACTGGTAATTTTGAGGTTATTAATGTGCAAAGCATGAAATTTTTTATCTGATAATCTATAAATTCTAAAAAGTTGATTAAGTATAATATTTCTAAACAATTGAATCGAGTTGCAGGAATTAAAAGGTAATAATTTATTAATATTAAATTTAAAAAAATCTTTTTTATCATATAATTTAGTAACTATCCCATGAGCAGGTTCTATAATTAGATTTAAATCCAAATAATAAACATTATTACTAATAGAAGTTTCATTAGGTATTAATTCCAAATTATCCGGATAGAAATCTATATCTATGACATAGTTATCAGTAAATACAAGACAAATCAGATCATCTACATATCTATAAATTTTATAATCAGTTGAAGTAAAGAATTTTTCATAATGATATAGGTATAAATTAGCTAACATACTGCTACTACAGCCACCTTGTGGAACACCTGAGACTTTTATGTATAATTTATTACCTTGAAAGATATAATTATAGAAAAGAACAAAATGGAGAAGCTTAGGAAAATTGGTAAATTTTGTAAGATTAGAATGTTTAGTAATATAAGCATTATATAAAGCTAAAATGACATCATATAGATCAGTGATCTTAATATTATTAAATAGATCTTTAAAATCAAAAGTTTGAAATCCTATTATTTTACCAAGCGTTTTTAATTTATTTTTTAAATCATTATGTAAATCATTAACTGAATGCTTTATATTATCCATATTATATATGGGAGGAATTCCATATTATATATGGTAAGGAATTAAAAAATAAATTAAAAACGCTTGGTAAAATAATAGGATTTCAAACTTTTGATTTTAAAGATCTATTTAATAATATTAAGATCACTGATCTATATGATGTCATTTTAGCTTTATATAATGCTTATATTACTAAACATTCTAATCTTACAAAATTTACCAATTTTCCTAAGCTTCTCCATTTTGTTCTTTTCAATAATTATATCTTTCAAGGTAATAAATTATACTTACAAGTCTCAGGTGTTCCACAAGGTGGCTGTAGTAGCAGTATGTTAGCTAATTTATACCTATATCATTATGAAAAATTCTTTACTTCAACTGATTATAAAATTTATAGATATGTAGATGATCTGATTTGTCTTGTATTTACTGATAACTATGTCATAGATATAGATTTCTATCCGGATAATTTGGAATTAATACCTAATGAAACTTCTATTAGTAATAATGTTTATTATTTGGATTTAAATCTAATTATAGAACCTGCTCATGGGATAGTTACTAAATTATATGATAAAAAAGATTTTTTTAAATTTAATATTAATAAATTATTACCTTTTAATTCCTGCAACTCGATTCAATTGTTTAGAAATATTATACTTAATCAACTTTTTAGAATTTATAGATTATCAGATAAAAAATTTCATGCTTTGCACATTAATAACCTCAAAATTACCAGTAAAATGTATCAATATCCTGCATATTTAGTCAATAGTATAGTTAATAAGTTTCGATTAGCCTAAAATTCTCATATTCTCCCCTTATTATCTTATTTTAGACGTACTTCTTCATTCTCCTGCAATTATATTTTCATCTTTTTATCTCGAAGCTTTAACAGTTGAATAACTCATTTTATTGCTTTTGCGCAGTACTGTTTTTATTACTCTCTTTGGCAACAGCAAATCACATCTTTTCATTTTGGCATATGGCAACGTTGATCCAGTCATATTTTACTCGTCATGGTTGCGCTGAAGAGGTGCGTTTTGAGGTATTTATGTTTCCTTTATTGTTCCAATCTTTATGCTTGTCGTCCATATAACACAAGTTTATAGATAAAATCTATCTTGTGTTTCAGAAACAAGCATTTTTGTGTTCATTTCGAAAAGATATATGGACCCGAAGAGAATTTTTTCGAAATGAACTTTTCGTAAGCCTAATCTCGTAAGCCTAAATCTCCTCCATGTGCAAGCTTTTTTGCTTGATTTTTTTGTTTTCTTATTTGCATTCCTCATTTTTGAAATTTGTTGATTGTCTTTGTCCTTATGACTTGCATTATGCTTTATTATTTCCTCTTTTTGTCTTAATTTCTTTGTATTTGTAGAAAATTTTGGAATAGTGTATTATGAGTTACTACATACATTCTAACTTTGGATTTAATAATTTATTTTTATATATATGCATATATATATACATGTACCCTGTATATATATATATGTGTATATATATATACATATATATACATATATACATGTACCCTGTATATATATATATATATATATATATACATATATATGCATATATACATGTACCCTGTATATATATATATATACATATATACATGTACCTTGTATATATATATATATATATACATATATATATATATACACATGTACCCTGTATATATATATATATATGTATATGCATATACAGGATACATGTATATATATTCATATATATATAGACATTTCTCGTTTCCGAAGAGGGTTGCGCGACCGGGGCGAGCAGGGAAAGAGGCCCCTTGTATAGATATATAAGTGACACGTAGCAATTGTGCGGAGACTATATACACGGGCGAAACCAAAATCACTTAATTAAAAGCCGATGTGTAAAACTATAGGGCTAGTCGAAGAAAAATTTACGACATAATTGAACCTGAATATGACATAATCAATATGTATATTCAGGTGAGACGTATAGATAGTGCAGACTATAGTCACCATTAGAATCGAAATCGCTCAGTTAGGAGCTCAGAAGTGAAATTGAGGGAGGGGGTTGGTTACTTGAAGTAAAAGTGACTCCGAGAGATTACTACGAAAAATGGTATATCTAGGTGGTACGTCCAGATGACGTACAAACTGTAGCCAACAGCAGAATGAAAATTCACGTAATAAAGGGAAATTTGGGGTCTAGCTCTTACAAAAGTTACGCCCAGGGGGTATCTGAACAACATTGCTCTTAAATGAAAGTACAGACAAAACCAGAGGTGGTTCGGTCGTCTCAGGAGAGGGGGGGGGGGGTAAATTTTTAAGGGAACCAACCTTCCCTTAAAATTTGAGAACTTACAACTGAGAAACATTTTCACGTTTTCGAACATTTATTATCGAAAATCAAAAGATAAAAAAAAATGAAATTTAATTTGATAAAATTGTTTAATAAATAACTATTTTACATGATATTCTTTATTTAAAAACGAATGACGCAACTTACAAAATTGTACCAAGTGCCGCTCTCGAGACATTGGACGTCTTTGAAACGGAAATAATTAGAAAAATTCAACATGTTCAAACGAGTGAATGCTCCAATAAGGCGATGAAATGCGCGACCATAATGTAATGTTGTTGTTGTTGAGACCCAGACCGTCCGACCTACCAGAAAGGTGTAAGGTAACTGTTTGGACGGCCGGGAAGTGCCACCCAATTTAGACCGGAACCCAGTGGGGGAGGCATCCACAGGGACCGTACCCTCCTTCCCCTACCACCAACCTCTCGGAAGGACTTACGGACCCACATGTTTAACGTGATCGTACTCCGCATGAACACGGCGGCAGTTCTGGCAGCGGCGAGAATCGCGCGCTAACCACTGGGTTGCCGCGCCCGAAAAGAGCCAACAACACGCGGTGTTCCCAGGTGGTCACCCACCCAAGTACTAACCGCACCCGATGCTGCGTGACTTCGGTGATCTAACGAGAACCGGTGTTTTCAGCACGGTACGGCCGTTGGCCTACCATAATGTAATGTGAATGTTCAAATAATCGAAGGGCGCAGGGGGATCGGCCAATTTTGTAGGAGAGTAAATTGAAAGTTCGAAGACTCACAGCCAATAGAACTTCAGAAGCACAGAATTTATGAAAAGATCGCAGGTATGACCAACGTGATCTCGTTCTTTCCAATTTGTTTCTCGGACGCTAATCGTTTATACTCACTCACATTTACTATGATGTCACTCACATACTAGTTACGCATTGGTAGAAATAATCGTTTTTTCACTTTTAGTGGGCCCGGCCCCCTTCAATGACTTTCAGCCAGCCATAAATAAACATCGCTGTTTAGAAGAACTCTCATGAATCGTTCTCGAAATATTACACATTTCAGTTTTCCGCTCTCTACTTTAAGCAGCAATCAAATGAGAGAACGGTATCTCTCGAAGCGAAATTGAAATGAAATTCGCTACGTTTATTTTAATCAGTACGAAGAAAAAACGTATTGTGACAGCAAGTGGACTGCTGTGGGTTTTTACGGTATTTTAAAAAATGAATCATTTGAATCATTTATAATCAATAGCATTCCAGTGTTTCCTAGTTATGCGAACCGTACCCAATTTCATTCGAAGCGATCCCTTCATTCGTGAAATATTTTGGGCATACCAGGAACACACACACGCGTACACAGATATCACTTCCAATCCATTCGATTCAAGATCTGAAATGCTTGAAACGAGCTCTGTCGTCGATTTTTTGGGCCCATCGTAATACTTCTCCTATGTATGTAGGGTAAGTAAAAATACACACTGCTATAAAATCCTTTATAAAGGGAAAAGTATGAATGACATAGGTGTGAATGATTTATGCATGAGTCTCTTACTTAATGAGACTTCCATGTCTGACTGTGAAGCAGTAGATGTGGGTGACCTTAACGGTCTCTTTTTCCTTTTTTGTGAAAGTTGTGAACTTTTTCACCTGTTGGCTGCCATTATCTCTTCTTTTATAAATTTCATGTAGAATCTTCTCGTGCAGAACGCATGGATTCGATTGGATGACCCATTTTCTAACACAGTATAATTTTTGCGACACGGTAACGTTTTTGCTATTTACTTTCCCTGCAATACATAGTATATGTTAACGGAAAGTGTTGTAATGGTGGGGGAAAAAATCAAACTCTCAGATTTGGATGGATATACACTCTTCCTATAGACTCGTGTGCATTTTCTCTTTATTACTTAACTAGCTGCCTTCGGCGACCAGCCTGTTCGCTACCCTTGAAAAATTGAACCGTTCCTCCGAAAAATTGAAAATCATGACTTCCTTAAAATCCGGAACCTGCGGCTATTTTTTCTTATTTCTTGACCAGAAGCTTGTAAGAATGCCTGATGTTTGAGTTTTCTAAAAATGTAAATTATTAGTCGAAATTGTCTGTACTTTTCCCGACGCGAGGATTTAAAGACAAAAGTTTCTTTTTTTTGAGCCGAAAGTGACTTTTGTTTTAAAATCTTTAAAAAATATTAGAATTTGTCCCTGAGATTTGAAATTGATATATTTTTACTCGCAATCGTCAGCTCTTTCCGGTCGTGTCATTTGTTTTTTCTACGACGTCTGGTTAGTGGAGAAAAAAAGGGAAAAACCAATCGAAATCGCATAAAATATTAAATAACAAAAAAAAAAAAAATTCAAATTTTAAAAATCGGTTTTCACGTATCACCTTCCCACCCACACTAGGTCTCTGATTGCCAAATTTTGTACCTCTGCGACGCGCGTAACTTCGGTGTGTGTGTGTGTCAGCTACGGCGACCAGCCTTCGTCTGGTACAGCTACCAAAAAATGTGCAAATATCGATTTTTTACCAAAGTTGTGGGCGGACCCTGGGTGCTTAACCGGATGCTGCTCGTTTAAACACTAGCTCTCAGCATGATAATGGAAGTGGTTGGGCCCTGCAGGTCAACCAGGTGGCTGTTAGGGTGAGAATCGATAGCTGTACCAAACGATGGTTGGTCTGCGTAGTTAGGCGAAATGGGCGTAGTCAAATAAAAAAAGCATCAAAAATATTTGATGAACATAAGAACGTAATTGGGCAAGAAATAAAATATAACAAGAAAGATCAATCATACTTAAACCATTGATTATGAAACACTTTCCAACTTCAATGCAATTTTATTTAAACATCTCTTAAATGCAATATATTCCTCGGTAATATTTTAAAACTTATGACAATACTACATTAATTTATTATATTTGAAAACTTAAACCTTCATCGAAAGAAATGAACTTCATTCAAATGACTTGCATTGAAATATAAATTGCCTGGTTTAAACATCTCAAATGCGATACATTCCTCAGTAATATTTTTAAAATCATCATAATACTACAATAATTTTCTATATTTGAAAACTTCATCGAAAACAACTGACATTCATTCAAATGACGTCATAGAAAAAATAACACGCCTGGCTCTCTCTATAAAAGCAGCATTTCATTCATAACATTTTCCCATTCATTTCATTCATCACAGTACTAAAATAATTTATTTTATTTAAAAACTTAAGACCATCGAGCTACAAGTAATTAAACTTTATGCTTAAAACTTCATCGAAAAAATTTGTCCTACTCTCTGTAAAATCAATGAATATTTCATTCATATCAGCTATGCAGACGCCATGAGCTAAATACTTTTGCGTTAAAGAAATACAGCAATTCTTATACAACTCATTCTATATATTTTGCTGTTTACATTTTACATAAGTGAAAAATAGGCTTCGTTGTAGAAATAATCAAATTTAGATGATCATTTAAACTCAAATATATTGTCATTGCGTTGTTTCAGTATGTAGATGCACAGAATTTAAGCAAAAATAAAGCGGTTTTAGGACGAATACAACACTCAATATGAATTAAAAAGAACTTTAAATATCACGATTTTGAGACAAGATGGATGCCATATTTTATTTTGAAGTGGGTTACATGATCTCTTCATATCATGGTCACGTGATCGCTTCATATAAGAGGTGTCATTATTATTTTAATTTTTATTTAAAAAACTACTGAATATATTTTGTTGAAATTTTTTTTATATATTTTATGGAATAATTTGAATATTGCCTAAAATTTTCGAAACAATTTGTGAGCTTTAAATCCGCTTAAAAAATGTTTGAAAAATTAGGTCCCATAGGGTGCAATGTATTTCATTTTTTCAACCCGGATTCAATCCAAAATGAGTGATATTATTCATTTATATTCCCATAGGTCCTACAGACCGTCTGAACAACATACTAAAATTTTATTTTGATTAAGTCATTTTTACGGCAGTTATCGTGCTAACGGGCAGACAGACAGACAGAATGACCCAAGTCAGGAACACTTTTCAACTTTGTTGTAAAGTGTTAAAAAAGAAAAATGAAATTAAACATTTATATCATGTGTTTAAATCTTGTAATTGTGATCACATGTTTTGAAGTGTAAAAATAAAAAAAATGTTACTCCTTTGTACTCATTTCCACTTCCACCTTTTTTGAGGTAGAGTAATTACAGAGATGAGTTACCCCTTTTGTTACACACCGCTAAATGAGGCGGATTCTGCTATAGGCATATTTCCTCATTCAGCGGGTTCTTTTTCCAAAAAATTACATAGTTCTTTGCAGGCAAGATTTATAAATTATATCAAGTATAATATGGGCCTTTTCGACATAATGTTTGAGGAAATGGCTCAATTGAAGTTAGAAAGCATGTAAAAAATGTATGTACAGCAAGAGAAAAATAATTTCTGTAAAATATCAAATAAATTATGTTAAAAATCATTTATGATCAGTATCATTTATGTTATCATTTAATACCCGTTAATAATATTAATATTGAAGAGCTTCTCGATACACAGTATTAACTGTTCTACCATTTTGAGCTAAGATATGAAGATTACCCTTACTTCCAACCCGTGAGCACGCAACGTAATTAAATCAATTCTGTTTGTCTTTGTCTTAATATAAGAATATCAAAAAACGTTACTATTAAAAATCGTTACTGTAAGAAGAATCGTTACTGCTAAAGAATCGTTACTCTTAACCAAACGTTACCGAAAAAATAATAAAACAAGAAAGATGAATCATGCATAAAGGATTGATTATGAAACACTTTCCAACTTCAGTGCAATTTTATTTAAACATATCTAAAATGCGAAACATTCCTCGATAATATTTTTAAAATTGTCATAATACTACAATAATTTATTATATTTGAAAACTTCATCGAAAACAAATAAAATTTATTCAAATGACGTCGTCGAAATATAACACGCTTGGCTCTCTCTATAAAAACAGCACTTCATTCATAAACAATTTTCCATCCATGTCATTCATCATAATACTATAATAATTTATTTTATTTAAAAACATAAGACCATGGAGCTACAAGTAATTAAACTCTATGTTTAAAACTCCATCGAAAAAATCGTCCTTCTCTCTGTGAAATCAATTGATATTTCATTCAAATCAGCTATATTGCAGACTCCATGAGCTAAATAATTTTACGTTAAAGAAATGCAGCAATTCTTGTACAACTCATTCAACATCTTTTGGTATTTACATTTTCCGTAAGTGAGAAATAGGCTTTGTTGTAGAAATAATCAAAGTTAGATGATCCTTTAAATTCAAATATAGTGTAATTGCGTTACTTCAGTATGTAGATGCACAGAATTTAAGCAAAAATAAAGCGGTTTTAGAACGGATACAACACTCAATATGAATTAGAAAGAACTTTAAAAATCACGATTTTGACACAAGTTGGATGTCATATTTTATTTTGAAGTGGGTCATGTGATCTGTTCATATAGTGGTCACGTGATTGCTTCATATAAAAGGTGTCATTATTATTTTAATTTTTATTTAAAAAACTACTAAATATATTTTTCTGAAATTTTTTTTTGATACATTTTATGGGATAATTTGAATATTTCCTAAAATTTTCGAAGTAATTTGTGAATTTTAAATCCGCCTAAAATATGTTTGAAAAATTAGGTCCCATAGGGTTCAATGCATTTCATTTTTTCAGCCCGGGTTCAATCCAAGACTAATTGGGTGATATTATTCATTTATATTCCCATAGGTCCTACAGACCGTCTGAACAATATACTAACATTTCATTTTGATAAAGTCATTTTTGCTGCAGTTATTGTGCTAACGGACAGGCAGACAGACTGACAGAATGAACAAAGTCATAAACACTTTTCAACTTTGCTGTAAAGTGTTAAAAACTGCTTGAAAACGAAAATACAAACTACAGTTGCCAATTGCCAACAGCAAAATCAAACATTTCCTAAACTCTATCGTTTTGAGTATTTTATTTTTGACGAAAATATTTAAATATACGAAAATAAATTATATTTAAATATACAAAAATAAATAAACATTATAATTAAATAAATTCCGTTTGTCTTTATCTTAATATATAAGAATATCAAAAAACATTACTGTAAAGAATCTCCAATTAACACAGTAAATGAATCACGGCAAAAGAACGGGTTTGTTTCCAATCTCGGGTTTGTTTAACAATCTCTCTCCGCTCTGATAGGGCAATTATCTGCTAGGATGAACTTGGAAAAAAAATGAAAGTTACTTCAATTTGTTCAAAAAGAAGCTTTTTCGAGAATATTTTTGAGGCAGTTTCTAATCGATTCAACTTGTGAGAACTTTAGTTATATTTTCGGCCGATAGATGGCGGCAAATGTAAAACGCTTCTGTTTTGATTCTCGGGTGTGGATTGTCTCGGAAGCGTTCCCGAGTGGATCGTCCCGGAAGTGTTCCCCGTCAAACACACACTCTGTTTTATTATAAGTAGAGATAGAGATAAAGAAGTAATAAAGGGACAGTATAAGAGTCATGTCGAAAATTGCAACTCGAGTTTTCGACGGTTTTACACGTTCTGAGACCTACCTCTAAACGACGAAAAAACTATTTTTTGCGTAACGTCTGTGTGTGTTCGCAATGAATTTATCCACTCTAACTCAGAAACTTGTGAAATTTTACAAAATTTCATAAAATTTTATTGATAAGTCACTTGTGGGTTATCCTGGTGTTGATTAGATGTTGGTACGATTCGGGATAAAAGACCCTGCCTTTTTTTGCGAAATGGCCCTCAAAAATGGTCTGTATCCACTCTAGGCAAAAAATTAATCCGTCAAATTTCACAAAATTGGGTGGATAAGCCACGTGTGGGTTACCCTGGTGCTGATTAGATTTTGGTATGATTCGGGGTAACAGACTCTACTTTTTTTTTCGCTTATAGTCACTTTTGGTGCTGATTCGATTTTGATATATATTGCTAAAAAGAAGAACCTGTCTTTTTTTAAGATAAGGCCCGCAAAAATCACTAAAATCTAAAATAAAAGACTACGTGTGCTCAAATATATCCATTCAATGCTTGTTTCATGCGTCATTTTTAACGATGAGAAGAATAAGATCCACCCCAGTACTCTAGAACTAGCCGTTCTCGAGATATTTTAGTTATTTTTGCATTTTCGCTGCACCACTTTTAAAAATAACTCCAATAACTCAATGAAAACGAAAATTGAATTAAAAGTTCCAATTCAATGCGGTTTAAAATAATGATGAGTGTTATTTTGCTCCAATTGAATAAATTATTGAAGAAATAAAGAGAAAGTGAATATGAGTTATAGGGAAAGTCATGTGCTGTCCACATCAAATTCATTTAATTGAATTTGATGACTCAAAATAAGACGCAACATTATTTGAAAAGCACTGAATTCGCACTTTTAATTCCATTTTCGTTTTCATCATCGATACCTGGACGTATTAAAGGCGGTGTAGCAAAAATGCGAAAAAAGTAAAAGATCTCGAGAACGGCTGGTCGTAGAATAATGGGGTTGGTCTTATTTTATGTATCGTCAAAAATGACGTACAAAATAAGCATTGAATAGATACATTTGAACATACACAGTCTTTTATTTCAGATTTTAACAATTTTTGGGGGTCATTTCGCAAAAACAAGCATGATTTTTTTTATCTCGAATCGTACCAAAATCTAATCAGCACCAGGGTAACCCACAAGTGGCTTACCTATTAAATTTTATGAAATTTGGTTAATTTGATTTCAGTTAAAGTGGATTCATACATTGCACAGAAGCGTTACGTTACAATTATTTTTTCGTGTTCTAGAGGTCCCGAAACGTGTAGATCTGTCGAAAACGCCAGTTGCGATTTTCGACACGGTTCCAATACTTTTCTTATACACTCATGTCCAAAAGTTAAGCATAGTTGCTGTTTATGTGAAAATTTCCGGAAATGTACATCGGAATGAAAGGAAACGCGGTATGCGGGTGTAATAAGGCTATAGAAGAAGAAACAAGGATAATAACGACTTTTATTATCCAAGGAAAAGAGTTGAAAGAAAAAGAGTCACAATACGAGTATCAAACTCGGTGAAAAAGAATGATTACAATAATATGATGCCGTTTAATACGGTATATGGGAACCTCGGGTAGCCACGCATGCTGCACAACGATTTCCCATACTTTCGATGAAGGTTTGGATGAGCTGTGTACTCAAAGAGTTCAAAGCCTCACGGAGAGCATTTTTCAATCCTTCGGAGCTTGGTGGGTAGCGGAGGGCTGCAAAATGTCTCCTGAGCATATCCCACACATGCTCTATTGGATTCAGATCAGGAGAGTTGACAGGCCACTGCATGTGCTGGATATCTTCAGTTTGAAGGAAGTCGTCGACCAAGGCCGCACGGTGAGGAGGCGCTTAATCATCCATGAATATGAAATCAGGACCAACAGCACCTCGAAACAATCGAACGGGCTCAAGGACTTCGTCTCTTTATCTTTGACCTGTAACCGACCCAGTGTCAAAGATGTGGAGGTCTGTGCGGCCGTCCATCATGATGCCGCCCAGACCATGACTCCCCCAAACAGAAAACAATGCCTTCCCGTGATGTTTCTCGGGTCAAACCCCGTTCCACAAAAACATCAGTGTGCAGGCTAAACCTGGACTCGTCACTGAACATGGCATTGTCCCATTATTGCCCCCTCTACTGCCAATGTTCCAAACTCCACTGTAAACGCTTGCGTTTCTGTGCGGCCTGCTGGTCGTCTGGCATAGAGACCAACGTGTCTCAGTCTCCTGTAAACAGTTTGTCTCGAAACAGTGACTCCTGTGGCAGCTGTCAGGACCGAACCCAGTTGTCTGTCAGAACGGTTCCTCCGACGTCGCGCAGTTATAACCAAATATCGGTCTTGCAGAGCTGTTGTTCCCCATGACCAGCCTGGTACTGGTCGTCGGGTAACATCTCCAGTGGTTTAGAACCTTTGCCATAGTCTGGAGATTACACACAGGGCCCTCGCTAAGACTTATCATTGGGCGGGGGGGGGGGGGGGGAGAGCCGATAAAATTGCCAAGTCAAGTAATGATTTTTACCAACTTAAGTAAAGTCTAGGGAGGTAATTTTTTTTTTTTTTTTTTTTGCACCGATAACACATTTTATATCGATATTTCATTCATCGATATATCAGTATGATTAATGTATTCATAATGTCTCTCAATAGTCAAATATCTTAAAGGGTTTTTTTTGCATAATTCTGTATCATAAAATTGCCAAAAGAGAAAAAAATTTACTGTAACCCTAATTTGATCCTCAGATTTGACAGATAATCAGAAAAACTATTTGATCAAATTAGGGCCTTATCAACCAATTTTGGCATCCTTTCCAAGTGATGGTAAAGACAGATTCAATCCCCATTGGTATAAAGAATTTCAGTACTTAGAATACAGTACAATTAAAGATTGTGCATACTGCTTTGTGTGCTTTCTGTTTCCTCATGGAGTAGGTCAAGAGAAGAGTGAAGATGCATGGTCGAAGATTGGAGTAAGAAATTGGGGGGGAAATGAGAAGCAAAAGCTGGGAAAGTTACAAACTCACTTTTCATCTATTGCACAAAGATCAGCACTCCACAACTATTGTAACTTTTTAATAAAGGAGCGGCACATTGATGTGCTTCTTGATCAAACCAAGAGATTAACTTTGATAGAAAATGAAAGAGTACAGTTTCAAAACAGAGAAGTAGTGAGAATCTTGCTCGACACATGCAGGACCCTAGGACGTCAAGGGATAGCATTTCAAGGATCAGGATCAAATGATGGTAATTTTGTACAAATAATATCGCTGATCTCAAGATATAACCACATCTTGAAAACATGGTTTGATGAAAGAGAATTATGGCGGTACCACGTGAGTTACATGAGTCCTGAGTTACAAAATGAGCTCGTTGCTGAAGAAATAGAAAAAAAAATTGTTAGGGAGATTAAGAGCTGTGATTTTTTCTCAGTGATGGCTGATACCACACCTGACAGTCAACAAAAGGATATGCTTTCGATTGTTGTCCGTACTGTCGATGAAAACTGCAAACCAAGAGAACGCTTGCTAGACGTTTCTGAATGTGCTGAAAAACAGGTATTGGAATGGCAAAGTAAATTTATGAGACTTTAAGAAAGAAAGATATTGACACACCCTCACTGGCTTTTCAGTCATATGATTTTGCAAGTTCAATGTCAGGACAGTTTAATGGAGTCCAAAAGGAACTCTCAGAAATCATAGGACATCATATACCATACATTCCATGCCAAGATCACAGACGTAGAACACAGCTGCAGTATCAGCATTATTATTAGAGACTTATTCTACGCACTTGAAGCATTGTATGTTTTCTTCAATTCAAGTACTATCCGTTTCCGACAGTTGAGGAATAAGATCAAAGAAGTGAACTATGCCCTTCTTTTGAGAAATATATCTAGTACTAGGTGGACAGCCAGAGCAGAAACTATAAAATCTGTAAACACATCATTTGCACCTAGCCTATCTGTATTAGAAGAAATTTCCACACAACAGGAATTAGATTGTGCTACAAAAGCAAAAGCGCATGGGTTATGCAAAAAGATGAAATCATTTGATTTCATTTTTATCTTGTTTTTTATGAAAAACATTATGTATAAAATGAAGAATTTGACAGAAACTTTGAAAAGCCCTGATCTGAATTTGATTGATTGTATTACAGTTGAACAGTCGAAAACACCGTAATAATTTTGGAGGAGATTAATATTAACACCACAGAAATGGACAACTTGATCACAAGTGCGGAAACATGTGTTGGAAACATTAAAGTTGATCCTGAACATGACTTTCAACTGCACCATAGAAGACGAATGAGACCGAGAAGGATTGAAGAGTATGCTGAAAATGAAGTAAACATAGACCTAAAACAATGCTATAGAAAAGAGTTCAAGACTGTCCTTGATACACTATGAAGAGGCCTTAAAGACAACGTGGTTGCTATGAAGACAACTATTTCTCCACTATATTCAATTTTCAACTTTCCCTTGAACAAGGATAATCTGACAATCGAAGCAATTGAAGAGGCTGTTACGATGTTCCCTCCAGCTACTAGGTCTCATATGCAGGCTCTACAAAGTGAGTTAGAAGTCTTCGTTAACATATGCAAGGAGGAACATACATATACTATCAATGGAAACATTGAAGAACGTAATGGTTCAATTCAAAAATGCTTTAAAGCTGGCTTTCAAAATGTGCCAATTGACTTTAACAGCCGGTTATGGAGTCAGCACAAATGAAAGAGCCTTCAGTTAGCTAAATATTGTGAAATGTTCCTTGAGAACAACAATGACAAACATGAGGCTTAACTGCTTCATGCTTTCGAAGTGCGAAGCAGACTTTGGAAACGAAATCAACTTGGAAGATGCTGTAGAAAGGTGGTCTTGCCTGAAGCAAAGACGAATACGTGTCTATGTAAAATAAGTTAAACACAATAAAGCCTTTTTTTTTATCCATATTCCATTTATATAGATCTTTGGAGTGTATATCATGATAAAATATCATCCATCATTTTATCTAAAATGTACCAAGTCTGCCAACTTGGATCTTGATTTTGCCAACTGTACAGGGATTTCTCAACATCCGGGGGGGAGACTCCCCCCCTGTCCCCCCCCCCTTAGCGAGGGCCCTGATTACACACTGAGGCACATTCAGAATTCGAGACGCTTCGTTTTGGGATACCGGATTCCAGCATTCCAATAACTCTTCCCTTTAAGAACATGTCAAGTTGCCATCTTTGTGATATCTTTCGTCCTTTTTGATTGTTAACAACGCTCCGTACCACACCAACTGCGAAATTTTGCCTCAACTGGCCATGCCGCTCAAGGCCGTTTTATACTCGTTCCGACGTGCGCTTGTGCTTTGCGCATGTCAACTGAACTGTTTGCATATGCACAATGATTTACCTTCGTCCCACGATTCTCCACAACTGATTGTGAACCATTGTATCCATATTAACTCCGAATTTTTCGTATTTTCCGAATTATGCTTAACTTTTGGACATGAGTGTAAATGACCATGTATTGTTGGAAACTGTTCACTCGTGGAGTAATAAAAGAATTTGAAATAATTAAAGAACTGGATTTTCATCCCATCACAGCACTTTTCCCTCATATTCAGATGACTTTCCCTATAGAACGCAATGAATTTACTTTTTACTTTCCTTATATGCAGTATAATGTATAAGGAAAGTATTGGGATGAGGTCAAAAATTCGAATTCGAGTTTATGACAGGAGAGCGCGTTTTAAGCATCCCTGATCATGAATCGAATATTTTTAGGTGATGTCTATGTGTGTGTGTGTGGAAACGATATCTCACGAACGAATGGAACGATTCGATTGAAATTTGGTACAAAACTTACAATCCGTGAATACTGGCAGCTTATTGTTTTAAAACACAATCAAATATTCAGATCCCCTTTGGACATTTCTTATGTAATTTTTCCTTAGAAAACGATTGCCATAAACGTTAGAACGCTAGCATGAGCCGTTCTCGATATATTGTACATTTTTAAAATAAATTTATCAAAAAATTTCATAAATTTAAAAAAAAATCTTAACTATTGTGAAATAGGTTCCCTTTTCGTATGTAATATCATGCAAAAAATGGGTTGACATCATTCTCGTGGATCTAGCTCGTTCTATTCATGAGAAAAGATACTTTGAGTCATACTTTTCTGTTTGAACGCCAATAGTCATTTATCTGCTATAAGAATAACTTATGCCTCGGTCTATAACGCTTGGCGAGATTTTGGCGACCCTGTTGGCGGAATGTCGCCCACTTGGCGACTTTTGTAAATGTTCCCAAATGAACGAAAATGTCGGCAAATTGATAAAAGAAAACGCTGAATCCATGAAAATGACGACTCATTGATGAACATTTAATATGTTGGAAAGAATATATGTATTTACTCTAAGAATAACCTATTTTTTTTTACTGTAAAAGTAGTCACTTCATTACATTATATAAGGAAAGTCATATGCTGCCCATATCCAATTCTTTTACAGTGTAAGAATTGTGTATAAAATCGACACAATTTTTTTAATGTTCAAATGTACATTGGGCGCTTGTCCGGATGACAACATGTATAATGTAGCGAAAGTGTAATATTCCCTCACTGGCGTTTCTTCTTTCGCTTCTTTCGAAAACCAGAAGGAGAAAACACTATGACGTGAGCACGACGTTTGGTCCCAGGGTTTCCAGAATTTCGAAGTTCGAAGAAGGGTTGCCAGATTTGGCAATGTGTCGACTTCTCGAAGAACTGCGAGATAACGACTGCTCTACGAGATATGAAGAATTCCCGAAGTTCCTGTAGAGAAACTGTGAAGGGAATCCGTTGGAGTTCAGTCGACATGACGCGAGCTACATTCATTTCTGAGAAAAGTATAGTGACTGTTTTGCGGAATTACTTTTGTCAACGTTTTGAGATGAATATCAGTTATTTCGTGCCGTCAGTGGAACATTTAAGTACCGTTTGACCGTATAGTGTTCCTGTTTACGTTGTGTTTGTGAATCAACGTGTTAGTTATCCGGAGTCTTGGACTCGCTCTTGTACCCTGAGTATACATCCACGATTCTAGAGGATACGCCGTAAGTTCCCAATTAACTTCTATGTCACACAACTCTATAAATGAACAAGGATCAATATGGGTAGCATCCGCACTAAGTCGAATGTTAAAATATTTGAATAATGAATTCATTCATTGGGCGTCATTTTCGGTAACTGGGCTTCATTTCTGCGATTTTAACATTTTCGTCCATCTGAGGCGAACGACCGCTACTTGGACGATATTCTGCTAAATGCGCTATGCAGTTCGCCAAATGGATCGATCGCCCAGCGTTACAGAACAGCATTATTATGCATAACTGACTGTTGGCGAAATGGGAGGCGTCCAAATGCAACACTATTGTTCCAAGAATGGTCTCGAATGGAACGCACGAGAATGATGCCATAATATTACGTATAAAAAGTGAACCTATTTCATAATAGTGAATACTTTCTAATTCTGTGTGATTTTTTTTAAATAAATTTATTTGAAAAACGTGCAGTATCTCTAGAACGGTTTATGCTAGCGGTCTGAAAGTTTGTATTATTCGTTTTCTAATAAAAACATTCTTATATATAAATGGATCATTGGCGTAACATTATTAGAGGTTTGGATGTTTAAATTATTTTTCAATTTTCTCTTTTAATTTGAAGGTCTCCCATTGCGTTTAAAATCAATAGGATTTCAGTATTCACTGATTGTAATAAGTGCACCTCCTTTCGTTCGAAACACTCTAATTCGTTCGCGAGATATTGCGTCCAGTCTCCCAGACACACACACACATGAACTTAAAACGTTCGATTCGGGTTAAGGAGTACTTGAAACTTGAACCGTCGAAAAATCGAATTTGAATTTTTGGTCCCGCACAATACATAATATTATGTATGTAAAGTAAAAATTGGATGTGAGCCACATAGCATGACTTTCCCTATACATTCAAATTCATTTTCTTAGTTTTTATTTCTCGATGTATTAAATTGAGTTTAATTGCAGAAATGAATACTTTTCTGATAATAATATCCAATTCGCAGTTTTATTGCACGTTCGTTTCATTTGGCTCATTCGAAAGTCTTCAACTTGACGGTTTTTCTTTTTTCACTGCAGTGAAAAATGTCTTCAGTTCCCCCATTCAAAAAACTTAAATCTCTCGAGAATGATTCATCTTAGAGTAATGAGGCTGGTCTTGTTCTTTTCGACGTATAAAACATGCATTTAATAGATACATTTGTAGTTTTTATTTTAAAACTTGACAATTTTTTTCGGGCCCTTTCGCAAAAAAGGGCAGGCTCTTTTATTCCGAACGCTACCAAAGTAACCCACAAGCATCTTATCTATCCAATTTTGTGAAATTGAGTCTATTAGTTTCTCAAGTAGAGTGGATGCAGACTATTTCCGCAAAAAAAGACACGTTCTTTTATCCCGAATCACACCCAAATCTAATCAACACCAAGGCCATCCACAAGTCAGTTATATACCCCATTTTGTGAAACTTAGTCTATTCGTTTTTTAGCGTGAGTGGATACAGACAATTTTGTAGGCCAAATTTTTTTTTTATCCCAAATATAATCATCACCAACTGACCTCTAAAAGTTTCTGAAACTGGGTCCATTCGTTATTGAGTTAGAGTAGATACATACATTGCACACACAGACATCAAGCTAAAATAGTTTTTTCGTGCTCTAGAGATCCCAAAACGCGTCGATCTATCGAAAACTGGAGTAGCGATTTTCGACATAATTCCAATATGTCCCCTATACATGACCATATATTGTAGGAAAAGTAAAAAGAAAGTTCTGTAAATCACTTAAGTGAAACGTTTTCGATCAATCTCGTAAAAAAAAAGCTTAAATGTTATGCAATCTCAGATTAATATCCACGGATATATGTTATAATCCCGGGATAAGTAAACAATCAGATAATAGACATGCACATTTAATCTACTTCAATATCGATTAAGCTCACTGAGCGTGACATGTATTTGACACACTAATTTCTGGACAATTATTCCATTTGATTGCACAAAAATTTTGCTTCAACCAGTGGCAAGTAATGTTTCTCGTTTCGTTTTAAAATAGGTTGAGATTTTAAGTGAATGAATAATGCCATCAGAAACACAGGTTGACACTTTTGTTACGCTCTTATGCATAGCGTCCAATTCATATCATTTTCCAAAGTACGCTTTCGTTCGGCAGAGCTCAACATTGAAAGATCAATCATGTATAAAGCATTGATTATGAAACACTTTCCAACTCAAATGCAAAGTGCGATCCATTCAGCGGTGATCATTTTTTAGTGATCACAGAACGACGATCATGAAAACTTCAAACATCGTCGAAAAAAAATGAACTTTATTTAAATGAATATAAATCGAAATATAAATCGTCTGGTTCTGTATGTAAAAGGAGTGACTATTTTATTCATACACTTTTATTCCAGATTCCAGTGATAAATCATCTTGCGTGAAAAAAAACTGAGCCATTCTTATGCAACTCATCTTTACAATCACTTGTTGACATTCTGCATCCATTAAAATGAGGCTTCGCTGTAGAAATAATCCAAGTTAGAGGATCCTTTAAACTCAAAAATAGTGTCATTGCGAAAGGGTAAAACTATAAATGCACAAAAATTAAGCAAAAATAAAGCGGTTTTAGGACGGATGCAACACAAAATATAAATTTAAAAGAACTTTAAAAATCACGATTTTTACTCGGGAAAAAAAAAATGGATGGCCTATTTTATTTTGAAGTGGGTCACATGATCTCTTCCTATTATATGGGTGTCGTTATTAAATAATTTTTAATAATAATAATTTTTAATAAATAATTAAATAATTTTTATTTAAAAAACGACCGAACGTATTTTGCTGACATTTTTTTATATATTTTATGGGATCATTTGAATATTTCCTAACACTTTCGAAGCCATTCGTGAATTTAAAATTGACTTAAAATAGGTTTGAAACATGAGGTCCCATAGGGCTCAACGTATTTCATTTCTTCAACCCGGGTTCAACCCAAAACTAATTCGGTGATATTATTCATTTCTATTCCCATAGGTCCCACAGACCGTCTCAACCACCTATTAAAATTCTATTTTGATGGCGTCATTTTTACGGCCGTGATCGTGCGAACGGACAGACAGACAGACAGACAGAATGAACCAAGTCATAAACACTTTCCAACTCAGTTGTAAAGTGTTAAAAACTTAAACGAGATAACTGCACACGTATCAACATCATTACTTAATCGTAAGGAACAAGCCTATCCCATCGTTCGAAATGTATGTGGCTCAACTCGACTTTCTCATACTAGAATCTATTTTATATAGTCTCCCCCAAGAAAATTTTTGAAACATCGGTATCGTGTGTCCGAATGACAACTGTGACGTGTAAAATTTTATAAAATTGGGTCCATTCGTTTTTGAGTTAGAGTGAATACATTCATTGCACACACAGACTCCACGCTAAAAATAGATTTTCGTGTTCTAAAAGCCTCAAAACGTGTCTATCCGTCGAAAATTGGATTCCAATCCTTTCCCTCTATATTACCATGTATTGCAGAGAAAGTGATTCAAACGATGAAGTCTCGTGATGGGTGAGCTATGAATAAACCTTTTTGTTCCATATTAAAAGAATATACAATTTCGCTCGAATTAAAAAATATATTTATTTCTAGATTTTTGGATCACGAAGCCGAATTTGAAGTTTCGCAAAGATCTATTAAACACAAGAAATCAACCACACACAGACCGAGATCGCTCCAAAAATAGTCCAACCTATATTCAGGAGGTCTTAAAACGTGTATTGACATCGAAATACTTTCTCTTTTCTATAGTATCAGAAAATAGAAATTCAGTATTCAGAGATTCATTTTCCTGATAATAGAATCTTCATACTTCTTTTAAATAAATTCCAATTTCGCTTCAACAACCTAATGAGAACAATCTAATTCACCATAAAAGTAAATGAACGCTGGAAACTTTCCTTACGATACCTGATATATATTATCCTAAAACGTTATATAATATAATGGAAACCAAAAATACGACGCTTGTATTTGGATGGATCCATACGGTTTGAGCATCCATGAATAGGAATGAACCCTTTCTCAAAGGATGTGCGTCTGTCTGTGTACCTGTGCACCTAATATTTTACAAACAAATTAATAGATTGGAATGAAATGGGATACAATTTTATGTATCGATGAAGATCAATGCCTCCTTGGAAGTAAAACTAAGAAGGGATTTTTTTCCCCTTCGAAAATTGAAAAAGACAAAATGAGTCATTTGACAGGTTATTCTTTAGTTAAAAGCGAATGGCATGATTTGTAGGAGGATGACACATTCCATTCTCGAAAAATGACGCGTTTTAGATCTAAAATTAAAAGAAAATGGATATGCTCATTACCATTAAATGGATCCATGCTTCGTCCACTGCTTTTAACAGAAATAACGGGTCGCCATTGAAAAGTGATCACTATCCATTCTCGAGATATAAAAATGCTTACGATTTTCAAAGGAATGCTATATACACTGCTCACAACTGAAATCGCAACACCACGAAATTGTAGGTGTAGATCAGGCAATGGAAACAGCAGGACGAGATATGCAAATGATCACGGTTTCGTTACACCTTTCCGAGCAACATAAAAGCGTCAGGTCAAGGAGGAGCGATATCAGAGCTAAATTGCAGCGTCATGGGTTTCAGGTTATAAAATCCCCCCAGTATGCCAAGAGCACGTCGACGTACCGCATGCGTTCAGCTGTCAACGGAGCGGCAACGGAGCAATCATTGCTTTACGTGAGGGGGGAATGAGTTTTCGAAGAATCGCTGAACTATTGAGTCGTGATGGGAGCACAGTTCAACAGTGTATGTTACGGTTCGTGAGAGACCACGAAACGACGCGAAGATTAGGTAGTGGAGCTTCCAGGTGTACCACACCCCGTGAAGATCGTATGCTTCTGAGAAGCGTTGTGTGGGAGCCGTTTACCACAGCAACCGTGTTACAAGGACATTTATCCCACACTACAGGTACGTGGTTTCGGTGCAAACAATTCGAAATCGTTTGCATGACACAGGACTCCGAGGTAGACGACCTTTTCGACACCTACCGTTTCAACGTCTTCACCGGTTACGTCGCCTCCAGTGGCGTCAAATGAGACGCAATGGGTCGACAGGATGACGAAACATTCTGTTCACGGATCCATCACGATTCTGTTTTGGCATGCCAGATAGTCGTACTCGCGTATGGCAGTGCTTTCAATAACGCCACCAGGAAACTTTTTCTATGAGTCGCCACACAGTTTCCTAATTAGTACCATGGTTTGGGGGTGGTATAACATTGGGTGGACGAACACCTTGGGTTCACTTTCTGGCAGTATCACGGCACAACGATACGTCTTTGACATTGTAAGGCCTGTGGTACCGCCATATCTGTCAACCAGGCCTGGACTGCTTTTTCAGCAGGATAATGCCAGGCCACATACTGTACGGGTAACTATGAATAGTCTACAAGGTTTTAATATCCTGCTTTGGTCAGCCTATTCTCCGGATGTGTCGCCCATTGAGCCTATCTGGGACATCATGGGTCGCCGATTAAGAGAATTCCCAATTCCAGCTAACCATGTTCAGTTACAAGCCCAATTGCATGCTGTGTGGAATGCCATCCCTCAGCACGCCATTGACGGGATGCCTCGTCGTATTCAATCCTACATAGCCTCTTACGGTGGGCCTATTCCATATTGATCTAATGTCAATAAAGTTTCATGCTTTCATTTTCCAGGTATGATATTTTGGTCATTTGCACATCTCCATATTACAATTATTTTCTGTAAATTTCATAAGAATACATCCATTTCTTCATGGTGTTGAGATTTCAATTGTGAGCAGTGTAGTCAGAATGAAGTAAGCAAATTTCCCGAAATTGCGGGTACGACCATTTGAATCGGCAACATCATGAAATCAGTTCAGATCTATGTGTAACCAAAGTAACCCACAAGAGACTTATTTACCCAATTTTGTGAAATTTCGTCAAAAACTCTTTGAGCGAATACAACATTGCACAGACACAGACAGACACACAGACAGGCAAACTAAAAAAAAAAAAGTCACATAATTTTTTTTTGTGTGCGTGTTTTAGAGTGCTCAAAACATGTAGATCCGTTGCACATTTTTAAAATAAATTTATCAGAAAATCAAAATTTATCAATTATCAAAATTTATCAATAAAGTTTAAAAGGCTGTTATCCAATATAGGTTCCCTTTATTCAATATTATTCCCGTACGGATCTAGTTCATTCCATTCATGAGAGAAAGGATATTTTATGATCATTTTGTATTTTGACGTCGCCCATACATATTCGCCAATAGTCATTCATTTCGCGTGATATTAATTAAATGCCAATTGTATTTGGATGAGGATTTTTCACGCAAGTGTGAATAAATCATTGTGTTTATATTAATAAGTTGCCAAATTCTCCCAGTTTCAATTTCCGTGACATTCATTCAATGCCAAAAACACTGTGCCCTGGATCTTGTATCAGCATTATTTCGCTGTAAAAGAAGTAAAGTGATTATCTAGAGAAAGTCATGCGTTGCCCACATAAGATTTCGTTTTTACTTTCCCTGCAATACATGGTAACGTATAGGGAAAGTATTGGAATCATGTCGAAAATCACAATTCGAGTTTTCGACGGATCTACACGTTTCAAGACCTCTATAATACGAAAAAACCATTTGTATCCATTTGTATCCAGATTTTGTATCCACTCTAACTAAAAAACTAATGGACCGAATTTCACAAAATTTGGTAGGTAAATCACTTGTGGGCGAGTCTGGTGCTGATTAGTTTTGGATAAGATTCGGGATAAAAGAACCCGTCTATTTTTGCGAAATGGCCCGCAAAAGGTTGTATCCACTCTAACGAAAAAAAAACTATTGAACCGAATTTCATGAAATTCGGCAGATGAGTCATTTGTGGGTCACCCTGGTGCTGATTAGATTTTGGTATGATTTGGATAAAAATAACCTGCCTTTTTTTGCAAAATGGCCCGCAATAATCGTCAAAATCTAAACTAAAGAACTACGTATGCTCAAATATATCCATTAAATGTTTGTTTAATACGTAATGTTTAGCGAAGAAAAGAATAAGACCAACCCCATTACATTAGGACTAGCCGTTCTCGAGATATTTTAGTTTTTCTTATTTTCTCTACGCCACCTTTGAAAATAAGTCCGGTTACCGAATGAGAACGAAAATTAAATTAAAAGTGAAATAAATTTAATTAAAATAAAGAGAACGTGGATATAAGTCTGCAGGGAAAGTCATGTGCTGCCCACATCAAATTTTTACTTTCCCTGCAATACATTGCAATGTATAGGGAAATTATTGGAATCATGCCGAAAATCGCAACTCGAGTTTTCGACGGATCGACACGTTTCGAGACCTCTAGAATACGAGAAAACCATTTTTAGCGTGACGTCTGTGTGTGTGTGTCTGTGTGTCTGTCTATGTGTCTGTGTGTCTGTCTGTGCAGATTTTGTATCCACTCTAACTAAAATTTAATAGACCGAATTTCATAAAATTTGGGTAGGTAAGTCACTTATGGGCGAATCTGGTGCTGATTAGTTTTGGGTACGATTCGGGATAAAAGAACCCGCTTTTTTTGCGAAATGGTCCGCAAATGCTTGTATCCACTCTAGCTGAAAAACTGATGGACCGTATTTCACAAAATTCGGCAGATAAGTCACTTGTAGGTCACTCTGGTGCTGATTAGGTTTTGGTACGATTGAGAAAAAAATAACCTGTCCTTTTTTGCCAAATGGCCAGCAACACTGGTCAAAATCTAAAATAAAAAACTACGTGTGCTCAAATATATACAATAAATGCTTGTTTCATACGTAATTTTTAATGAAGGAAAGAGTAAGACCAACCCCATTACACTAGGACTAGCCGTTCTCGAGATATTTTAGTTTTTTCGTATTTTCTCTACGGCACCTTTGAAAATAAGCACAGTTACCAAATGAAAACGAAAATTGAATTAAAAGTGAATTAAATTTAATTAAAATAAAGATAACATAAATATAAGTCTGCAGGGAAAGTTATGTGCTGCCCACATCAGATTTTTTATTATTATTGTTGAGAAAATGAAAGCATCCCCAAGGCAGTTCCGCTGAGGATTTTAACACTGATGAAGTTGAATGTATAACTCTCATTTTTGCATGACGAGTATGAAGGAGAAGGCAGGTTGGATTAACAAAGAAATGCCTTTTCTCTACAAGGGCCATTACTTCTAGCCAGCAGGAAAATGACACGAGCTGATAAATGACACCCGCAATTTAACACCCAATAGAACTGGCTTATTAAGAAAATCATAATATAAATAAGCATTCGTGCATTTCAAAAAATCTGATGTGGAACTATTTGGTACTTTCAATATATTTTATCGTTTTGCAGCAAAGGAGAGCATAAAAATCTGATGTGGGCAGCATATGACTTTCCCTGCAGACTCAAATTCATATTTTCTTTATTTCTTTAATAATTCATTAAATTGAGTTTAATTTCACCAAATAACACTAAATTTGCATTTTTAATTCAATATTTGTTTTTATTTGGTAACTGGACATTTTTCCGATAGTGGGGTAACAAAACTGCAAGACATCTCAAATATCTTGAGAACGGTTAGTTCTAAAGTATAATGGAGCGTGTTATATTCTTTTCCTCGTCAAAAATTGCGTACAAAACAAGAATTTAATGGATACATTTCATTATACTTAATCTCTTTTTTTTTTAATTTTAGCTATTTTTTCGGACCATTTCGTAAAAAAAGATAGGTTGTTCTCTTCCGAATTGTACCAACATCTAATCAGCACCAGGGTATCCCACAACTAACTTATCTACCAAATTTTGTCAAATTTAGTCAATTAGTATTTTAGCTAGAGTGAATACATGATATTTTTAAGGGCCATTTCGCAAAAAAAGGCAAATTCTGTGTTTACGAATCCTACCGAAAACTAATCAGCGCCAGGATCTCACTCAAGTGATGTACATACCAAATTTTATGAAATTCGGTTCATTAGTTTTTTAATTAGAGTGGATACATACATTGCACAGACAGACAGACACACAGACAGATACACAGACGTCACGCTAAAAATGGTTTTTTCGTATTCTAGAGGTATCGAAACGTGTAGATCCGTCGAAAACTCGAGTTGTGATTTAAGGTGTGATTCCAATCCTTTCCCTATACATTACCATGTATTGCAGGGAAAGTAAAATGAACTGGATTTCCTTCTTCAGAGCAGAAAATGGGCCGACATATCGGGCTGCATACATTGCGTAAAATATCCGAAAATCGGACGTGACTTTCCCTGCAGATTCAAATTTCATTATGCGTTCAATTAAGTTTAATGGCAGAAAAAAAACGTGGCTACTTTTCTGTCAGGACATCCATTTTCCTTTTTCATGCAGTTTCGTTTCATTCGGCACCTTAATTCGCTTAAAATGATTCAGCTCCTCAAAATTCTAAAAAAAATATCTCGAGAACGGTTACATCTGCAGTCATGGGGTCAGTCTTATTCGCTTTGTTGTCAAAACTTACCTGAAGAACAAGTCCTTAATTAATATAGTCTATCAGAAATTTTAGTCATTTATTTCTTATTTTCACCATTCACCTACCTATAAAACTATATTTTTGCGGTACATTTCGCAAAAAAGATTCGATTATATGCTTCCGAATCCTATAAAAATCTCATCAGCATTCTAATAACCGTCGAGGGACTTACCTGCTAAGTTTCAAGAAATTTCGTTCAATAGTTTTTTAACTACGGCGCAAAACGTCTTCAGTTCCTCCAAATTAAAAATTTAAATATCTCGAGAAGGGTCCCCCTTCGAGTCATGGGGTTGGTTTTCAACTTCTGGATGTCAAATCTTACTTATAAAGCAAGCATTTGATGGACACGTTTGAGCCTAGGGAGTCTTTTATTTTAGATTGCCGGGCCATTTCTCAAAAGAAGGCTTTTTCCGAATCGTACCCAAGTCTAACGAGCACCGCGGTATCCCACAAGCGACTTATCTACCCAATTTTGTGAAATTGGATCCATGAGTGTGTCAGCTAGATTGAATACATATGATTCTTAGGGGCCATTTCGCAAAAAAGTCGGATTCCTTTATCTCGAATCGTATGCCCAAATCTAATCAGCGCCAGAGTCACCCACAAGTGACTTATCTACCCAAATTTATGAAATTGGGCTCATTCGTTTTTGAGTGAGAGTGAATACATACATTGCACAGAAAGACACAAACACAGACGTCACTCTAAAAATAGTTTTTTCGTATTCTAGAGATCCCGAAACGTGTCGATCCGTCGAAAACTCGAGTTGCGATTTTCGACAGGATTCCAATCCTCTCGTATTGCAGGGAAAGTAAAAAGGTGTCAAAATCAGTCGAGCACGTGACTTTGCGCACAATTAATTATGAATTGGTTTACAACGTAAAATGCAGATAAATAAGCGTGCGCGCATTTCAGAAATCAACTGGATTTCCTTCTTTAATGCAAAAAGTCTGAAGATGAAAGCAAAGCAATTGGCTGCAGTATTTATTTCAGGCATACGTCTGTGTGTGGGGGAGAGGGGGTTACGAAGTCCCCTGGAGACATTTTATGTACCTAGTTTCTATTTATATGACAGCATTTAGATATTATATAGGACAAATAGAAAACTTTCCCCCACCCCCTAAAGTTTGATTCACTCCCCCGGCGAAAAGTTTTGAAAGAAACACTGTGCGCTTACATGGGCGTTTAGTGGAGAATTTAAACACTTAGAGTAACGACCTCGGCAACAAAATGAGATAGATGAAAAGCTTCCGTTACATACTCACATTCAGGGACGTAAGTACCGGGGGGGTGTGGGGGGGTGTCACCCCCCCCCCGACTCAAAAAAGTCGGAAAATTTGGCAATCACTCGGAAAAAAAATCGGAATAAGTGTGAGTTTTGTTCACCATAAATTTCAAAAACTTATATTTTACTTTAATTTTCTAAATGTTCACTACAAAATCACCGATTCTCTTGTGAAACAAAATCCTTGAAGTCCATGTTGAAGTAAAGCCATCTGATGAACGTCGAGCAAATGGTTTCTTTGCGGTGTCATAAATCTCATTTAAATACATTTGAGCCACCTGGAAGGGCGATGACAACGAGGTCGGTCCAGGAAGTCCCCAATCTTTTTCGGCCTTTTACTTGAGGAAATTCGGAGAAGCAGACCTTGCACCCGGAGGCTGCAGATCATTTGTATGTGGGGACATCACCCATATGTGGGGACATCACCCATATGTGGGGACATCACCCATATGTGGGGACATCACCCATATGTGGGGACATCACCCATATGTGGGGACATCACCCATATGTGGGGACATCACCCATATGTGGGGACATCACCCATATGTGGGGACATCACCCATATGTGGGGACATCACCCATATGTGGGGACATCACCCATATGTGGGGACAAAACCATGCAAGAGCAATTAGGTTTGGTAAGAGTTCTTCGGAAAAAATCTATTTTCTTCGCTATGCAATCGGCAAAACAGCAGGAGAAAAATACTGAAACACATTGTCCAGGGATTTGGAAAGCAAACCCAGTATGCATTCCCTTAAAAGTGTCTTTAATTGGGCAAGTAATTTATGACGCTCAGAAAATGTGAATGTATTTCCTGTATAATTCTGAAAAGCATGGAATCTTCATTCAGCCCAGATTGCTTCAATTTTTCGCAGAGCTGGGTTGGGACCGCGTAAAGTAAGGTAGTATTTTTAAATTATTTAAAGGCATGCATAAGAATTGTTTATATACGTTTCTCATAATGATTATTATTTATTTTTATTCCTTTTCTAAATTTTGTTATAAAATTTTTGTGCTTTTAAAGGTATCATTTAACAATTCATACGTCATTTAAATAAATTTTCTGCGATAAAATAAAATCACAAATTGTGAATGAAATACTAAACTATACAAAAAGATCAGCAGTGGTTCCAATACGGGTCAGAACGGGCTGAAAATTTAGATTTTTTCCCTGTCTGGCACGACTGTACCAGTGCTTAAACCCTGCCCAAAGACCATTGAGTCTCGGCTTGATCCGGCCCGAAATAAATTATATTCATATATGTTAAAAACATGAATGTGTTGAAGACCCAGACCGTCCGACTCATCCTGAGGACTTGAGCAACTATTTGAACGGCCGGGAAAGAGTGAAATTTTTCTACGAAGAATTGAGATAATTTTTTTTAAGCATTTATCTATATATAGGTGAAATAAAGACAATTATTTCATGTATTCAATTAAAATTCATTCGAAAGATTTTTAAAATTAAATATGTTCGGCCTAGGGAAATAAATATATTCGGCCCCAGAAAAATTTTCAAAATATATTCGGCCTTTTTTAAAAGCAAAGTTCGAGCCCGGCCCGAAACAGCGTTATAAAATTTCGGCACGGCCCGAGTCGAAATGATTTCGCCTGAATAACATTATTCTATGTAGGTATTATATCTTTTTGACAATTTTAAAATAATTTTAAATAATTAAATAGAAAAATTAGAGCCATTTTTTCAAAATGGTTCAAAATATTAAGACATCGAAATTAGAACCATTTTTTACAAATTTTTTAAATTATTAAAATATCGAAATTAGGACCACATTTACAAAATATTAAAATATCGAAATTGTTGCCACTATATTTCAAAAACTAAGAACCTATCCAAAATCCAATTGTACACTCCTATATGGTTTTCAAAGGGCTACAAATTACCTAATATTGTTCATAGCTACCACTTTTCGTGTTCGAGAAATAAGCATTTATAAACTTAAAAAACAGGAAAATTTCAATCTTTTTAAACTTGATAAGACGATTCCTCGAAAATTGCATTAGATCTATAAAAATCCATTACTAAGCTAGAACTTGGATTTCCTACTAAACATTCTTATCGCTTATAGTTTATCTTTCATAATTTAGAAAATAGTTCGAGTGAAAGCAAGGAGACTAAAATTCTCTCCGGCAAAAACTTTTTAGTTTTTCGAAAAAAAAAATGCCAATATACTAAAATATTGAAATTATCTCTCTATATATACATAAAAGGTACTATATTTCCAACAAAACAAGCAAAAGTTGGTGATATTTTTATCTGTTAGGTTCGGAGATATAAACGCCCAAAGTGTTTATGTTTTTCGTAACGCCCCGATGTCTGCCAGAGACTCCCCACCATACATGTTATTCATATTAAAATCTATAAAATCTATGCAATTTGTCCTTTCATACTGTGATTATTTTTCGGGAGAATATTATATATCAAATTAATGAGGGCGAAAAAACTTAAGGCTGTTTATTTTTGCTTGGTTTTCTTTATGATGATGTATTTCCTTTTTTAAGTTGAAAGAAAAATAATTTGCCTAAACATATGTGTGAAAACGAGTTTAATATATTAATACATATTTGCAATTAATTATTTAAACCAATTCATAAAATAAAAAAGTTAGGCTTCGTAACCCTGAAAAATGGATGTTACGAATGTATAAAACGCAGAACTCGGGAGAAAAAAAAATTCTAGAGATGATAGCAACAAATTATTTCTACAAATATAAGTATTGAATAACATTGTGTTTGACTTATGGCTGCATATGAGGCAAAAATTAAAATTGGAAAAATTTTAAAAATTAGAAGTTTGATTAATTAACTTAAAATGTTATTAATTTTATAACTTAAATAAAGTTACTCTTAAATTGCAGTAAATTTTAAAGTTATAAATACTAAGAGAAACCACCAAAGAGAGGCGTTCCAAAACATAGGATAGTCCCATTGCAGATTCCGACATAGATGCTAAAGTTATCCTAGTCTGGGGAACGTCCCCTTTAGGCGGGTTCTGTAACCATTACCGCTTGGTTTTGGTCACAGTCCCCAGATAAACTGTGTAGTATGGCCTCAATTTTTGTGAAATTTAATGCCGACTGCGTGATAAGACTGAATTTATGAAAGTTCACAAATTTGTAGAATACAGCAAGTTTATCTGGAATTTATCTGTCTCTATGAAAGTTCACAAATTTGTAGAATACAGCAAGTTTATCTGGAATTTATCTGTCTCTATGAAAGTTCACAAATTTGTAGAATACAGCAAGTTTATCTGGAATTTATCTGTCTCTATGAAAGTTCACAAATTTGTAGAATACAGCAAGTTTATCTGGAATTTATCTGTCTCTATGAAAGTTCACAAATTTGTAGAATACAGCAAGTTTATCTGGAATTTATCTGTCTCTATGAAAGTTCACAAATTTGTAGAATACAGCAAGTTTATCTGGAATTTATCTGTCTCTATGAAAGTTCACAAATTTGTAGAATACAGCAAGTTTATCTGGAATTTATCTGTCTCTATGAAAGTTCACAAATTTGTAGAATACAGCAAGTTTATCTGGAATTTATCTGTCTCTATGAAAGTTCACAAATTTGTAGAATACAGCAAGTTTATCTGGAATTTATCTGTCTCTATGAAAGTTCACAAATTTGTAGAATACAGCAAGTTTATCTGGAATTTATCTGTCTCTATGAAAGTTCACAAATTTGTAGAATACAGCAAGTTTATCTGGAATTTATCTGTCTCTATGAAAGTTCACAAATTTGTAGAATACAGCAAGTTTATCTGGAATTTATCTGTCTCTATGAAAGTTCACAAATTTGTAGAATACAGCAAGTTTATCTGGAATTTATCTGTCTCTATGAAAGTTCACAAATTTGTAGAATACAGCAAGTTTATCTGGAATTTATCTGTCTCTATGAAAGTTCACAAATTTGTAGAATACAGCAAGTTTATCTGGAATTTATCTGTCTCTATGAAAGTTCACAAATTTGTAGAATACAGCAAGTTTATCTGGAATTTATCTGTCTCTATGAAAGTTCACAAATTTGTAGAATACAGCAAGTTTATCTGGAATTTATCTGTCTCTATGAAAGTTCACAAATTTGTAGAATACAGCAAGTTTATCTGGAATTTATCTGTCTCTATGAAAGTTCACAAATTTGTAGAATACAGCAAGTTTATCTGGAATTTATCTGTCTCTATGAAAGTTCACAAATTTGTAGAATACAGCAAGTTTATCTGGAATTTATCTGTCTCTATGAAAGTTCACAAATTTGTAGAATACAGCAAGTTTATCTGGAATTTATCTGTCTCTATGAAAGTTCACAAATTTGTAGAATACAGCAAGTTTATCTGGAATTTATCTGTCTCTATGAAAGTTCACAAATTTGTAGAATACAGCAAGTTTATCTGGAATTTATCTGTCTCTATGAAAGTTCACAAATTTGTAGAATACAGCAAGTTTATCTGGAATTTATCTGTCTCTATGAAAGTTCACAAATTTGTAGAATACAGCAAGTTTATCTGGAATTTATCTGTCTCTATGAAAGTTCACAAATTTGTAGAATACAGCAAGTTTATCTGGAATTTATCTGTCTCTATGAAAGTTCACAAATTTGTAGAATACAGCAAGTTTATCTGGAATTTATCTGTCTCTATGAAAGTTCACAAATTTGTAGAATACAGCAAGTTTATCTGGAATTTATCTGTCTCTATGAAAGTTCACAAATTTGTAGAATACAGCAAGTTTATCTGGAATTTATCTGTCTCTATGAAAGTTCACAAATTTGTAGAATACAGCAAGTTTATCTGGAATTTATCTGTCTCTATGAAAGTTCACAAATTTGTAGAATACAGCAAGTTTATCTGGAATTTATCTGTCTCTATGAAAGTTCACAAATTTGTAGAATACAGCAAGTTTATCTGGAATTTATCTGTCTCTATGAAAGTTCACAAATTTGTAGAATACAGCAAGTTTATCTGGAATTTATCTGTCTCTATGAAAGTTCACAAATTTGTAGAATACAGCAAGTTTATCTGGAATTTATCTGTCTCTATGAAAGTTCACAAATTTGTAGAATACAGCAAGTTTATCTGGAATTTATCTGTCTCTATGAAAGTTCACAAATTTGTAGAATACAGCAAGTTTATCTGGAATTTATCTGTCTCTATGAAAGTTCACAAATTTGTAGAATACAGCAAGTTTATCTGGAATTTATCTGTCTCTATGAAAGTTCACAAATTTGTAGAATACAGCAAGTTTATCTGGAATTTATCTGTCTCTATGAAAGTTCACAAATTTGTAGAATACAGCAAGTTTATCTGGAATTTATCTGTCTCTATGAAAGTTCACAAATTTGTAGAATACAGCAAGTTTATCTGGAATTTATCTGTCTCTATGAAAGTTCACAAATTTGTAGAATACAGCAAGTTTATCTGGAATTTATCTGTCTCTATGAAAGTTCACAAATTTGTAGAATACAGCAAGTTTATCTGGAATTTATCTGTCTCTATGAAAGTTCACAAATTTGTAGAATACAGCAAGTTTATCTGGAATTTATCTGTCTCTATGAAAGTTCACAAATTTGTAGAATACAGCAAGTTTATCTGGAATTTATCTGTCTCTATGAAAGTTCACAAATTTGTAGAATACAGCAAGTTTATCTGGAATTTATCTGTCTCTATGAAAGTTCACAAATTTGTAGAATACAGCAAGTTTATCTGGAATTTATCTGTCTCTATGAAAGTTCACAAATTTGTAGAATACAGCAAGTTTATCTGGAATTTATCTGTCTCTATGAAAGTTCACAAATTTGTAGAATACAGCAAGTTTATCTGGAATTTATCTGTCTCTATGAAAGTTCACAAATTTGTAGAATACAGCAAGTTTATCTGGAATTTATCTGTCTCTATGAAAGTTCACAAATTTGTAGAATACAGCAAGTTTATCTGGAATTTATCTGTCTCTATGAAAGTTCACAAATTTGTAGAATACAGCAAGTTTATCTGGAATTTATCTGTCTCTATGAAAGTTCACAAATTTGTAGAATACAGCAAGTTTATCTGGAATTTATCTGTCTCTATGAAAGTTCACAAATTTGTAGAATACAGCAAGTTTATCTGGAATTTATCTGTCTCTATGAAAGTTCACAAATTTGTAGAATACAGCAAGTTTATCTGGAATTTATCTGTCTCTATGAAAGTTCACAAATTTGTAGAATACAGCAAGTTTATCTGGAATTTATCTGTCTCTATGAAAGTTCACAAATTTGTAGAATACAGCAAGTTTATCTGGAATTTATCTGTCTCTATGAAAGTTCACAAATTTGTAGAATACAGCAAGTTTATCTGGAATTTATCTGTCTCTATGAAAGTTCACAAATTTGTAGAATACAGCAAGTTTATCTGGAATTTATCTGTCTCTATGAAAGTTCACAAATTTGTAGAATACAGCAAGTTTATCTGGAATTTATCTGTCTCTATGAAAGTTCACAAATTTGTAGAATACAGCAAGTTTTCGTGTTGCCATTCCGCATTAGGTATTACTTGCAGAGAACTAAAAAGTGCAAAAGCGATCTACAGATTTTGAATGGAGACGCAATCCTTATAGAATATAATTGGTTGATATATTACCAGAAAAAATGAACGATATTTACATGTTTGTATTTAAACTATTTGTGATTAAGGAATTTCAAGTATTTACAATTACATATTTAAATGCGGTCGTCATTCGTATGAAATTTTATATCTTCTGCTTTGAAATAAAAATGTTTTATTAATTCCGTCGTATAAATCAAATGCATGGTAATATGTATGTAGAAAGTTGAATAAATATTAGAATAGTGCCGAAAATCAAAATTCAGTTTTTTCCCAGCTCGGATAGTCTTGACATGTTGCGTGTATTAGGTTCTTTTTTGACTATCTGATCAGTAAAACAAATAAAGCACAATTTCCATTATAAAATCCTTCACGAAAGATAACCTTCTCTTAGCAGCAGGACTCTGTTATGCTATCTTTGCCTTATAAAATCTTTTTTATCTCCTTCCCCCCAAAATGTTCTTTATAATCTTTTTAAGTAATCTATTGTAGTTCAAATTGCGATGAAATTTATTTATAAAAATGTTTAATTCCGAAAGAAAGTATTATTTTACAGGTTTTATTTCTACCGTATTTAAATTTCAATGTATTTTTTCAAAATTAATAAATTTCCTTAATTTTCAAAGTTAATGCGTTTCCCTTTCTTAAATTATTGTAATTAAACCTTTTTAGTACAATAATTATCATATTAGAAAATTTTCTCCCGTCAATATCACCACAGAAAGAGCACTTGTGCTTTGCATTTTTTTAAAAGTTTCTTTTATTGAATATATGATTTAAAATCTATTACATTCTAAAAATTTTTACTAGAAAGTTAAGAAATTTATATAAAGTTAATTTCAAGAGTTTTCAAATACAGTAAGTAAAAGAAAAAAACAGAATTATGCCAGATAAGCTCTCAGGAAAAATGCTTTTCCAGAGAAATTTCTAAAAGAAAGTAGATAACATTTTAGATTACATGCTTGTCTTATAATGTACTATAATGACTAGCACCAAAATATATTATAACAAAATTGAACTAGCAAACATAAACGGTTTTAGTGATATGGAGCATTAAGTCATGCAAGTTTTTCTTTAAAATGCATTCTTCTATACTGTAAAGGCAACCAATTCATTGGTTTTCCTGTTGGTAGCCGAGACTATTGTTTGATAATTCCATTATAGTAAGACTAATCTAGAGGAAAATAGAATTCATCTTCTATTGCAAATAACAGTGATAGTCTACTGTGCGGCCGCACATGCTACACGGGCGTAATAGGCCCTTTATAAACATCTAAACGATTCATTGCGATGTCGGTTTGCATATGTGGGCGCGCATTTAATCTGCATGTGCAAACCGTACGCCTTAAATAAGCGCTTAAACACCCCTTTTCTCGTTGCGGTGCGACACCTTTAGGATTGAACAAAAAGCAAGGAGGTAAAAATCGGGATTATGGTTGTAGTTATCCCGTTTAAATGATTTTTTCACAATGCTTTCAATGGCAAATAATTGTATTTTGAAAAATATAAATAATATCTTTAAAACTGAAGAAATAAGAAAACTTCTCAATTTAAATCACTTTATGTCTTTCGTCTGCTGCACTTTCATGAAATAAATGCCGAAAAGTAAAATTAGATAATTAAATACTATCTCCGTGCTATTGAAGATATTTATCGAGCGAATTCTTATAAAAATAAAATAGTTGCTCATTTAAAAAAATCAAAATGATATCTGTAAAATTCTGGAACTTAGAATTTTTGATTTTATCACCCATATTGTGTCGCGCTAATTGTCTATAAACATCTGCTATTCTTCAAACAATAGTCTGCTGGGAACTTTATGTTCTGAATATTTAAAGGAATGGATTTAGAAACAACGAAATTTCGATTTTAAATATTCATAACCTTTAAACTAATTGAAATTTAAAAGAAAAATAATCCCGGCGAGGTGCATATTTGCATAAGCTAAGATGCCAACTAACTCTATACAGATCTTCAAAATTGTTGAAAGCTTGAATTTTCTGCTAAGCGTTACACACACATGGAAACAGACATCTTTTTGAAAAATACTAAATAATAATAATGCAACATTTACTCGACCGTTCGATATTAAATTGTGTATAAATTAGAATGTTACACTAAAATGGTAACAATGTCGAAATGTTTTTATAAACCTTTTATTAATCGAAAAAATATGTTAAATAGTTGAACGTCCAATAAATAAAAATTTCCATTAGTTATAATTTTACTGCTGTACATTTTGTAGACACATTTTATATATTATATTTTTATCAATAAATAATCATTAATTTATTTATAATTACTATTATTTTATTTTTAAATTTAAAAATTTCTTTCTTGTTCAAATAAAAATCCCCCAAAATACTATTTAAAATTAAACAGAGTTATTTCAAAATAATATACCAACATTGATAGTTGCGAAATATTGTATTCAGATTTTTTGTGGTCATTATTTGGTATTTTAATAGTCACAACCTTTCTACTAGAGCTGCCACTATAAGTAGGAAACAAAAAAGTAATAAAATGATCTTACATATTAAATATCGATGAAGAAGCCAGTAAAATAGATCAAAATAATGAATAACATAATTTTTTGCTTTTAAAAGTCAGCTGTCCATAAAATATGGTGATGCTATGCTTTATATTACTTCATTCATTTCTGATTCTGTTTGCGCCACTTAATATGCACTCTTTTCCAGTAATAATTTACTTATACTAAAAATTTTGGTGTTCAATTAAAAAGAAAATGTTTTTATATTTTGTGGAGTTCCCGTCTCTGCAATTGGTTTATTTAATCTTACGTTCTTTCGAAGTATTTATATCTCAAAGACTTTGATTGAAGTTGAAATTTTTTTATAAACCAGCAAAGTTCTGCGCACTTCGGGCGCTAAGCTCGGCTAAGTACACCACGGCCATACATGAGAAACAGGAACCGGCAGACATCCACTGTCACCGATCCTCTCACCCGCTCTTAATATCCACAGTCACAAACGAGTCATACACCTCCCTATTCACTATTACTATCTCTTATAGGATAATATCTCTCTATAAAAACATATATATTATACCAACTCGTAACATAACGCACGGGTTCCTTTCTCTAGGAGAGTGTTCAGGCATGTGTAATCTACTGGGGTAAAACCGTAGTCATACGCATCTCATTAAGGGAGATGCATTTGTTGCTTTGATGCGTTTTCTTAAAAAAAATGTAGTAATTAAAAAAAGAATTGTTGGAATGCGAAGATCACGTTTCTGTAGAATTCAAACTGTAGAATTAAGCTAATCTCCCTGTTTTAGATGCGGCGAAATAAGTATTAGAAAACCTAAAGAAATGTAATTTCAATGTATTTAAGAATATGTGTGTAGCTACATGTAGGTAAGCTTTCTGGTGGACCATTTGGAATTTTTTTTTACGTCCGTGTCTGGACAATTTTTTGAAAACAAATATCGAGGAAATGAAACAACGGCAACCCCTTGTGAGCACTGCAAATCATGTCATATTAATTTCCTTTGAACAGTGTATATATGCATGCTATTATACACATCCCGTGTTTTACAAAGCTAATTAATTCTTGGCCTAGAAACGCGTTTTTTCTTCTTTTTTGAGGAAATTATTTGGAAATGTGCAAAGTGCATTCGGAAATTAGAAAAAAGTTTTAATAATTTATAAAAACCTAACAAAAGACCCAATTTTATCAAAAGAAAGATGCATGTTCCGAAATTTACACAACCAATTCTTGATATAGAAACTCACGGGTTTTTAAGCGCTAAGCAATCGTCTGGGAATGTGTCAAGTGCATTTGAAGAAAAATCCCAAAACGTACAAAATTTAATACTTTTCCAAATATATTTAAAATTCTACTAATTTTTGCCCTAGAAACTTGCCTTGTTTCAACTGGTAGCTAATCATCTGGGCACTTGCATAACATATCCGATAATTAAACAAATGTTCAATTATTTATAAAACAAAACCCTCAAAACTAAAAATTTGGTTTTGAGACTTTTTCTTTTTTTAAATTGGGGTATGATTTGGACATATGCACCAAACATTCGAAAATTAAAACAAATAATTGCTGTGTAGACTTTGAAATGCATAAAGGTCACTAGAACAGCAATGCACTCGCTCAAAAACAAAAGTTAACTCACTTGTTTGTAAAGTCGGAAATTTTCAATATTAGTCGGAAAAATTTCCTTCACACCCCCCCAGACAAGATTGCCCACTTACGTCCCTGCTCACATTATCCAATGAGTAGGTACTGTTACAGGGGAAGTTATTTCCCCAATTTGCTTATTGGCGAATGTTAAAATAAACGAGACTTACATGTGTAGCTCATTCAAAATGAACAACAATGCACCATTCATTCATTCAAGCAGCCATACATTCCAGAAAGAATAGGACCGCGTATTTTGACAAGGATTGCAGATGTCACCGTGTACAGTCCCTGATGATACGACTTTTCGACAGGACTCACTTATTCGCGTTCCGTGTGTTTCTGATGTCGACTTTGGATTTTTGCGTTTCTAGTGTCCCCGTGTTACTCATTAGATAATTCTCTACAACCTTTTCATTGACATCGCTGAACAAAGCAGTCCAGACTCGAGTGATAAAACTCTCCCATCTTCTGATTCTTAATGTCTTGACGAATGGACTGATTCGGAAGCTGTCGATACGAACTAGGTTACATAAAATGTCTCCAGGGGCTTCGTCCTCCCACCCACCCACGGATGTATGCCTGAAATAAATACTTCGGCCGAGATAGCCTTGCGCTCCTTTTCAGACTTTTTGCACTAAAGGAGGAAATCCAGTTGGTTTCTGAAATGTCCGCACGCTTATTTATCTTGATGTGCATTACATTTTATGTTGCAAAGCAATTCATTATTGATTGTGCGCACAGTCACGTGCTTGGCTGATTTTGACACCTTTTTAATTTCTCTGCAATACATGGTAATGTATAAGGGAAAGGATTGGAATCATGCCGAAATTCGCGACTCGAGTTTTCGACGGATCTACATGTTTCGAGACCTCTAGAATACGAAAAAACTATGTTTATCGTGACGTGTGTCTGTGTGTCTATCTGTGCAGATTTTGTATCCAGTCTAACTCAAAAACGAACGGACCGAATTTCATAAAATTTGGTAGGTAAGTCACTTGTGGACAAATCTGGTGCTGATTTGTTTTGGGTATGATTCGGGATAAAAGAATCCGCCTTTTCTTGCAAAATCGCTCGCAAAAGCTTGTATCCACTCTATCTGAAAATCTATGAACCGAATTTCACAAAATTCGGTAGATAAGTCACTTGTGGGAGACCCTGATACTGATTAGATTTTGGTACGATTCGGAAAAAAATAACCTGCCTTTTGTGCAAAATGACCCGCAAAAATCCCCAAAATCTAAAATAAAGAACTACGTATGCTCAAATATATCCATTAAATGCTTGTTTAATACGTAATTTTTAACGAAGAAAAGAGTAAGACCAACCCCATTACACTAGGACTAGCCGTTCTCGAGATATTTTAGTTTTTTCGTATTTTCTCTACGTCATCTTTGAAAATAAGTCCAGTTATCAAATGCAAACGAAAATTGAATTAAAATTGAATTACATTTAATTAAAATAAACAGAACGTGAATATAAGTTTGCAGGAAAAGTCATGTGCTGCCCACATCAGATTTTTACTTTCCCTGCAATACATGGTAATGTATAGGCAAAGTAAGTAATGTAGGGAAAGTAAGTAAATAAGTAGGGAAAGTAATGTAAATGGAATCATGTCGAAAATCGCAACTCGATTTTTCGACGGATCTACATGTTTCGAGACCTCTAGAATACGAAAAAACTATTTTAGCGTGACGTCTGTGTGTGTGTCTGTCTGTCTGTGCAATGTATGTATCCACTCTAACTCAAAAACTAATGGACCGAATTCCATAAAATTTGGTAGGTAAGTAAATCTTTTGGGTGTGATCTTGGTGCTAATTAGTTTTTGGTACGATTCGTAAAAACAGAAATCCGCCTTTCTTTGCGAAATGGCCCATAAAAATTTCATGTATCCAATCTAGCTAAAATACTAATTGACCAAATTTCACAAAATTTGGTAGATAAGTTACTTGTAGAACACTCTGGTGCTGATTAGAATTTGGTATGATTCGGAAAAAAATAACCTCCCCTTTTTTTCAAAATTGCCCGTAAAAATCGTTAAAATCTAAAATAAAAAAACTACGTATGCTCAAATATATCCATTAAATGCTTGTTTTATACGTAATTTTTAACGCAATAAGAACAAGAAAGATCAGTCATGCATAAAGCATTGATTATGAAACACTTTCCAACTTAAAGCAATTTCATTTAAACATCTCTTAAAATGCGATACATTCTCGATAATATTTTAAAAATTATCACAATACTACATTAATTTATTATTTTTGAAATCTTAAAAGTTCGTCGAAAAAAAATTAATTTCATTCAACTGACGTTAATTAAATATAAATCGCCTAGTTTAAATACCCAGTAATGTTTTTAACATTATCATAATACTACAGTAATTTATTAAACTTCATCCAAAACAACTGAAATTTATTCAAATGACGCCATCGAAATATAACACGCCTGGCTCTCTCTGTAAAAGCAGCATTTCATTCATAACATTTTCCCATTCATTTCATTCATCACAGTACTATAATAACATATTTTATTTAAAAACTTAAAACCATGGAGTTACAAGTAATTAAACTCTATACTTAAAACTTCATCCAAAAAATCGTCCTTCTCTCTGTAAAATCAATGAATATTTCATTCATATCAACTATGCAGACTCCCATAAGCTAAATAATTTTGCGTTAAAGAAATGCAGCAATTCTTATACAATTCATTCTACATATTTTGCTGTTTACATTTTACATAAGTGAAAAATAGGCTCCGTTGTAGAAATAATCAAATTTGGATGATCATTTAAACTCAAATATATTGTAATTGCGTTGTTTCAGCATGTAGATTCATAGAATTTAAGCAAAAATGAAGCGGTTTTAGGACGGATACAACACTCAATATGAATTAAAAAGAACTTTAAAAATCACGATTTTGAGACAAGGTGGATGCGATATTTCATTTTGAAGTGGGTCACGTGATCTCTTCATAAAATGGTCACGTGATCGCTTCATATAAGAGGTGTAATTATTGTTTTAATTTGTATTTAAAAAACTACTAAATATATTTTGGGATAATTAATGTTTTATGGGATAATTTGAATATTACCTAAAATTTTCAAAGTAATTTGTGAATTTTAAATCCGCTTAAAAAATGTTTGAAAAATTAGGTCCCATAGGATCTAATGTATTTTACTTTTTCAACCCGGCTTCAATCCAGAACTAATTGGGTGATATTATTCATTTATATTCCCATAGGTCCCACAGATCGTCTGAACAACATACTAAAATTTCATTTTGATTAAGTCATTTTTACGGCAGTTATCGTGCTAACAGACAGACAGAATGAACAAAGTCATAAACACTTCTCAACTTTGTTGTAAAGTCTTAAAAACCCCATTAGGACTAGCCGTTCTTAAGATATTTTAGTTTTTTGGTATTTTCTCTACGCCACCTTTGAAAATAAGTCCATTTACTAAATGAGAACGAAAATTGAATTAAAAGTGAATTAAATTTAATTAAAATAAAGAGAACGTGGATATAAGTCTGCAGGGAAAGTCATGTCCTGCCCACATCAGATTTTTACTTTCCCTGCAATACATGAAAAGTATAGGGAAAGTATTGAAATCTTACCAAAAATCACAACTCGAGTTTTCGACGGATCTACACGTTTCGAGAACTCTAGAATACGAAAATAACTATTTTTAACGTGACGTCTATGTGTGTGTCTGTGCAATATATGTCTCCACTGTAACTAAAAAACTAATGGACCGAATTTCATAAAATTTGATATGTAAGTCACTTGGGTGAGACCCTGGTGCTGATTAGTTTTTGGTAGGATTCGTGAAAACAGAACCTGCCTTTTTTTGCGAAATGGCCCTTGAAAATTTCATGTATCCACTCTGGCTAAGATACTAATTGACCCAATTTTACCAAATTTGGTAGATAACTTACTTATAGGATGCTCTGGTGCTGGTTAGATTTTGGTACGATTCGGAAAAGGACAACCTGCTTTTTCTACGAAATAGCCCGCAAAAATTTCATGTATCCACCCTAGCTAAATTGCTAATTGACCAAATTTCACAAAATTTAGATAAGTTCCTTGTAGGATGCTCTGGTGCTGATTAGAATTTGGTACGATTTGGAAAAGAAGAACCTGCCCTTTTCTACGAAATGCCCTCCCTGTGAAAATTTCACGTATCCACCTTAGCTAAAATACTAAATGACCAAATTTCGCAATATTTGGTAGATAAGTTACTTGTGGGACATTCTAGCGCTGATTCGATTTTAGTACGATTCAGAAAATAGCAACCTGCCTTTTTCAGCGAAAAAAAAAAACTACGTATGCTGAAATGTATCCATTAAATTTTCGTCTTATACGCAATTTTTGACGAGGAAAGGAATATAACACACTCCATTATACTTTAGGACTCACCGTTCTCAAGATATTTGAGATTTCTTGCATTTTTGTTACGCCGCTATCGGAAAAATGTCCAATTACCAAAGAAAAAGAAAAATTGAATTAAAAATGCAAATTTAGTGTTATTAGGTGCAATTAAACTCAAACTAATGAATTATTAAAGAAATAAAGAAAATATGGATTAAATCTGCAGGGAAAGTCATGTGCTGTCCACATCAGATTTTTACTTTCCCTGCAATACATGGTAATGTAGGGAAAGGATTGGAATCATGTCGAAAATCGCGACTCGAGTTTTTGCCGGATCGACACGTTTTGGGACCTCTATAATACGAAAATACTATTTTTAGCATGACGTTTGTGTGTGTGTGTGTATGTCTATCTGTCTGTGTATCTGTCTGTCTTTGTGTCTGTCTGTGCAATGTATGTATCCTCTCTAACTCAAAAACTAATGAACCCAATTTCATAAAATTTGTAAGTAGGTCACTTGGGTGTGACCTTGGTGCTGATTAGTTTTGGATACGATTCGGAATAAAAAAAAAATTCTTTTTTTTTTCCTTGCAAAATAGCCTGCAAAAATTGCCTATATGTACTCTAGCTGAAAAACTAATGGATCCGATTTCACAAAATTTGGTAGATGAGTCACTTGTGGGTTACTCTGGTGCAGATTAGATTTTGGGATGATTCGGAAAAACGAACCTGCCTTTTTTTTGCGAAATGACCCGCAAAAATCAGCCAAATTTAAAATAAAAAGATATGTCTGCTCAATTATATCACTCAAATACTTGTTTTATACATAATTTTTAACAATGAAAAGAATAAGACCCACCCCATTACACTAAGGCAAGTCGTTCTCAAGATATTTTAGTTTTTTCGCCGCCGTTGAAAAAACGTCCATTTACCCACTGAGAACGAAAATTGAATTCAAAGTGCCCATTCAGTGCCATTTTAAATAATTATTTTGTGGAATTAAACTCAATATAATGTCATGTACTGTCCACATCAGATTTTTTAAATTCCAGAGGCAAAGCATGAAACTATGCAATTAAGATGCAATAAATAACCATGCAATTGAGAGTATTTCTTTGTGCGTTCAAAGGAATTAAAAATATCTCTAAATAGGCGAATCATTGGCGAAATAAGTGGCGAACATATTACAGCAACTTTGTTGTAACACTTTTATACACTTTTTACGAATCCATTTCTTACTCAATTTCTCATAAGCTTGAGTATCAAATGAAGAAAGATTTTAATGGGACAGGAAAGAAAAATCCCTCTTCTCTCAATATTATAAATTTCATGCAATTCACTATTTTCCGAAATCTCGGCATCCATTCATATTAATATTCTGTAAATTGTATGAAAATGGTCATTTTTGTAGCAATATTCAGCATTTTCATTTTTTTTCCCGAAAAATTGAGCCCTCCTTGTCCAACCTGAGATTCCACGATCATCTGACGTTCAACCATGAAATAATCGAACCGCGGTGGACAAGAGGGCTAAATTATCTCAGTTTGTTCCAGAAATGTCATCTCCGCAGACTCACAGTTAACGCATACGGACACAGACGCCATTGAGAATGGGCTGATTCGTGTTCAGGGATACTCTAAACGTGTAAATCGATTGAAATTGAAGAATCGATGTTCACAATCTATCGCAATATTTTTCTTGTGTAATGAATAGAAGGAAAAATATTTTTTATTATTATTTTTTTTTAATTTTATAGTTCCCAGCCCTAACAGCGATGTAAAATACATCTGCAGAGTTTAATTTCTTCTCTCGAAATTTTAAATTGAAGTTTTATAAGTCGGACAGCACGCATAAAATTACAGTTATCTTTATTGCAGACCTGATAATTAAGAAATTCATTTTCCACATTATCAGCTTATTCAACTTTTTACTTTCCCTGCAATACGTGGTAATGGATAGGGAAAGTATTGAAATCATGCCGAAAATCGCAACACGCGTTTTTGACGGATCTACACATCATGGGACCTCTAGAATACGAAAACACTATTTTTAGAATGACGTCTGTCTGTCTGTGTGGCTGTGTAATGTATGTATCCACTCTAACTCAAAAATGAATGAACCGAGTTTCATAAAATTTTTTAGGTAAGTCACTTGTATGTGACCCTGGTACCGTTTAGTTTTTGATACGATTCTAGATAAAATAACCCGCCTTTTTTTGCGAAATGGCCCACAAAAATGGTCTGCATCCACTCTAGCTCAAAAACTAAGAGATCCAATTTTACAAAATTTGGTTGATAAGTCAATTATGGTTTACCCTAGTGCTGATTAGATTTAGTGCTGATTAGATCTGCGTGCTTTTGCGAAATGGCCGGCAAAATTCATCCAAATTTACAATAAAAAACTCCGTATGCTGAAATATATCCATTAAATGTTTGTTTTATACTTAATGTTTAACGATAAAAAAAATAAGATCCACCCCATTGCACTAGGACTAGTCGTTATCGAATTATTTTAGATTTTTCGCATTTTCGCTACGCCACCTTGGAAAATCAGTCTACAAAATGAGAACGAAAATTGAATTGAGGTGCCCATTCAGTGTCGTTTTAAACAGTTAGGGTTGTTCTTTTGTGCCATTCAACTCGATATAATGAATTATTGAAAAAATAAAGAGGACGTGAATATGAGTCTGCAGAGAAAGTCATGTGCTGCCCACATCCAATTTTTTACTTTTATCTACAAACTCCTACAGATTCTTTTATAAATGGCCGCACATTAGAGAACTAAATAATCAGCCCAAGTGCAAAGAAATTGTCTGTAGACCTTTATGACCACACCAGCATATTGTTTCCTGTGTGAATATGAAAAACAAAATAAGAGAATGGGTACAAGTGCGACAGAGTATACCTAACAATTTTATGGAACTTTCATTTATTTATTTATTTGTTACCCAGGCCGTTCAGCTTACCCAAAGGGAAGAATGGAGCCCCGTAGGGGAAGGTCGAGAAAAACACAGAAATAGCAATACACAAAGGTACAAAGACAATATACATAGAAATACAATACAGACAGAAATAACACACAAAAAAAAGTACAAAGAAATAAAAGCACCTTGAAAACAGTTGGGATGGGTATAAAAAAATGAGGTCCATTCCAATCATTTAAAATCCCCATTGCAAGAAAAATTTGTTTTAAATAAAAAAAAGTAGAATTTTTTTTAAAACTCCTTTTAAATAATAAATTACGATCTAATGAGCAACACCAAAATAGTATTAAACGCATTAAAAAAACATAAAACATGACAATAGAAAAACTTAAGAAACAAATAAAGCCAGAAAAAAGAAATACATTCATTAAGTAGTTTTCAATTGGATCCTGATCCATCCTGCAGCAAAGAGATCCCATCATTTCAGACAGATGTGTGTATAGAGTTAAGGGAAAAGTCACATAAAATTTGGGACAGTGTAAAATTTTATGGACCCCATTAGTTTAAAGCAGTAGCCAACACATTATTGAGGAACCTTTTCAGAAATACTTTTGTCAATAAGAACACATTTTTTGATATTTTCAATAAGCGGGAGTTTTTACAAATATTTACAAACTATAAGGGTTGACTGAAGAAGGTTTAGAAAGATGAAACATTTTTGCATAAGGACATGAAAAAACATAATGATCCACATCTCCGAAGTTATTACAAAGACAGAGAGAGTTAGATGTCGATTTAATTTTGGAATAATAAAGGTCATCTGGAAATGGGCCGTGAGCAGTAAGGAAGTGTATTCAATATGGATTGAAGATTTGTATCAAGAGAGGGTAAAACACATTTTGTTCTGGTTGGATCATTATTACTGGAAAAATTATTAAGATACAGTTGCCAGTCATCTAGAATAGAGGTAGAGGTTTTACAAAATTTCGAAAGATAAGAAAGTGGAAGAGGAATAGTGTAAGGTATACAGCATTTTTAACATATTCATCAGCGGTCTCATTTCCTAATATATTTACATGGGTTTTAACCCAAGAAAGATTCATTAAATGTCTAGATTTTGGAGATTTTAAATAATTTGATTTATTATTTAGAGAATTAAGGGCAAGGACAGATGAAATACTGTGTGTAAAAATTTTGATTTTAGAAACGTTTTTGGAAGTCCAATCGATAGCCAAATTCATGGAAAACTGTGTTTTTACTATCAAGTTTAAAAGAGAAAATCCCAATCAGTGCCTCATGATTAAAGATGCAAATTGCAAAAACAGCATTATGATCGATTTTTAATCCGCCTGTACAAATTAGAAAAAGTATTATTATCATGTTTTTTAAAGTTAACAATGCGTTTAAGAGGATGGGTTTCTGAAAGAGGGCTATTCAAATCGAATACCGATGAGGAAGGAAGATCAGGATGTCAAAAATAATCAGTTTTTCGTTTCCATAAATGGTGTTTTTTGTAATAAAAATTAATAACAAAGTGGATAGGGGGATACCAGTGATAGAATAAAGAGAAATGTTGGAAGTAGTTTTATAACCATTATTTTTAAAAGAATAACCCTCTGTAAAGAGATTAATTTTTTTAATTTGTTCCTTAGTTTAGTTCTCACCCACATTCCGGAACTGTAAGTAATAATTTTTTCAATGGCAGATAAGTACCAGATTTTCAGAAAAAACTTATTAACAACCCCTCCCCCCCCCCCCCCATCTATTACCCGAAATTTTAGCAAAGTTAGAAGAGAACTTGATACATTTTTCTTTCAAATAAAAGATACGTGGACTCCCTGTTAATCCGTCATTTCTAATTAAAGCAAGATATTTTAAATGATTGCTAAAATGGGGTTTCTTTTGAATTGTTTGTTATTTTTACCAAAAGCAATAGAGTTACTTTTGTCTGTAGAGATTTGTAAGTCAAGATCGATAATTGTAGATAAAAATTTTTTCCAAAATATGGTTAGTGTTTTGTTCTAATATTTTTCTTGTGGAACAAAAAGATACTACGGCGAGGCCGTCAACAAAAACTTGAATTAAGTAAATATCTGTATTTCGGAGAAGGGTTTCATTGAAATAAAGATTCCACAAGACAGATCCTTGGCGAGCTCCTTTAGATATAAATTTGGAAAAAGTCACTTGTTGATCGGAATATGTAATGGATCTGGAATATAGAGAAGAGAAAATGAAAGTTCTAAAAGTAAATGGAAGATTTAATTTAGCAAAAGTGGAGGGTAAAATGTTCCAATTTAGGTTATCAAAAGCACCACTAATATCTAAGGTTGTTAAGGAAACATAATGTACAATGATTTCAGACTCTCAATTTGCTTAAAATGTTGTATGTGGCATCTTCACAGCTGTGAAGTTCCCTGAAGCCAAATTGAAATGTGTGGAGGGTTTTTTCCGTTTCTAACCAAAAGTTTAATCTGAAAACAAAGTTCTTCTAAAAATTTTCCGAAAGTAGGGAGTAAGCAAATGGGTCTATAAGAAGAGTAAAGTGAAGGTTTTTTTTCCAGGTTTTAGAAGAAATATGACCTTGGCATTTCTTGAACAGTTGGGGAAGAAACGAAATTTAAAACTCAGATTAAAGATATTGCGAAAGAATGAGGGAGAGAGTTTAAAAAGATTTTTCCAAATAGTAAAATCAAGTTTGTCGAGGCCAGGAGCTTTACCAATTTTAAGGTTGTTAAAAACTGATAAAAGCTTCTTCGGGGAAAGAATCCAATGGAAGGGAGAATTATTAAAGTTATGACCATCCTGAAAGCAGTGATCTGGAAGAAAGATAATTTTGTCAGAATTATTAATATTTGTGTTGCCTGGAGGTTGAAGGTTAATTTGATTAATTTTGTTTAATTTTTTAAATGTAAGTTTGAATATGGAGCCGAATTTAGAATTACAATTTTTACAGTGTTTTTTCCAAGAATCAGTCTTTGCTTTATTTATCAAAAGTTTAAATTTAGCTTTATTTTTTTCTCTTTAGTTCTGGCATTAGAGACTTCCTCCGGAGGGGCAGAAGAATTTCTAGATAATGCAAAAACAAAATCTCTAACTTTTGAAAGTTCTTTGGTCCACCAAAAGGAGCCTAAGAGTTTTCTATTTTTCTTTTTACGAATATGGGTAAAAGCATAAGATTGGACCTTATCTAAAAGAATTTTTAAAAAGTTTTCTAAAAAATCAGTATTCTTCATTTCAGAAATAAGAGAATTTAAATAATTAAAGTTTGATTTAAAGTTGTATAAGCAGTTTCCGATACCGATAGTTTTGAGAAAAAGGAAATCGTCGGAGATGATATCTAAGTTTAGTGTAATTTTGTTAAATCTGTGGTCGCTAAAAGATTCTTGAGAAAGGATTTCCCAATTTCGGATGAAATGAAAAAAATTAAAGCTAACTGCCAGAACGGGAATCAAAAGTAGAACCGCAATTAGATCATTATATATGATGAAATTGTTAAAAATACAAAAATCTATGATACTGTAACCTCGTTGGTCAATAAAATGATAGCCCCACATGAGCTCTTGCGTTAAAATCGCCAAATAATAAGCAATCAGAGTTAAAAAAATTATTAAATGGAACTTTCATTGTACGAGTTGAATTGATTCCGTACTGAAATTCACAAGGTTGCCTGTCGGCCACACAATTTGTTACCATAAACCCCTGGGTTGGTCGTGTGGTCTGGGCCTTCAACAAGGTTGCCTGTCAATAACTTTCATATCAAAATGGATTAGTCAAATATTTAGCTCTGTTCTCATTCTCTTTCTTCTCCTTAGAAATATTTGGGACAACACCAGCGATAAAGACCAAAAAAAATATAAATAAATGTAAACCTACTTGTTCTGTAATTTTTAGAGTTATATTAAAAAAACTCACATATTTAAGAATATTTTCCTACATATTCGATGGTTATTTTTCTTTTTGCTGAGTTAGGAAATACAAATACAAATTAATCAGAACCAATTTTGAACTGCTTATTGTTCTTCTATAAAAAATAATTTAAATGGAATAAAATGAATATCAGCTTAATCTATAACTTAAACACAATGAAATAATTATTTCAAGTCATGAAAAATGTACTGAAAACATTGAAAATAATGAAATCTAATCTTATAATTGTATTTAAATATAATTTGTAAAAACTGCATAAAAAGGTTTTAATAAACATCATCTCCAATAAGCTAAGAATATGTATTGCATATATAAAGTGTTCTTAACTAGGAACTCCACCTCCTGCTTGCTACGCTCACCCATCCTCGTTTCGATTTGTACAGATCAAAATTTTACAACCTTTTAATTCTCACTAGATCTGTATAATTCAGATTATTCTATATTTTAATGAATGTTTCCATTGTTGTATATAACATACGTATAGTCATTAAAATTATATTTTAAAAGCTGCTCCTTTCAGTATGCATTATTTTAAACAGTTAAATTATTTTTAAATGATACCATGTATGATCCTTTAACTACTCTCTATTTTTAAATGCATGGCAGTATTTTTTTTCACTTATGTAAAAACAATTTTTTAAAATTTCGTCGAAGTGACTGTTGGAAATGGTTGCAAACCATCACAAAACTTCATTTTAGAAAATGAACGATGCGTCCAATTTAAAAATAAAAGTACCGTACATTCATTGAAAATTAATTTTCGCAATTTATTTATTTATTTTAGAACTTTACATTTGATAGTTCTTCCGTCCTTATCATCGGTGAAATACATTATATAAGAATGACAATCATTTGGGTAGAAAAGAAAATTCATAAATTAATTTACTTTTCACTGATGACCCTGAAAATTCCATTTCAATTTTCTTTCTAAATTCTGTATGAAACAACTTAATTTTTAAAATGCAAAGAATATTCAGCATCCCTTACCAGTGCCAGGCAGACGATAATAGCGAGTATAATCCGCATGTTCCGTCCTATTCAGCGTCGAAATGGACGTGCGCGCAGCATTCAACTCGTCACTGTTTTGCGAAAACCGAAAAGAATTGTTTGGATGAAAAAGAATGTAGGGAAAGGAGTCCTTTATAACCGGACGCCTTAATTGGAGCCCGAATGGGGACAGCCGGGATAAGTTTTGCAACACTTTCTTCTTCTGCTCTCCTCAACTCTCTCTCTCTTTCTCCAGATCGTGCTCCGATTATTTGGCGAGCATCGAGAGTGAAGTGGAAGATCAACGAGTCTATTTGCATGGACTTGGACCTCATTCGAAAAGATGCACAACCTCGGAAAATGTTATTTATATTTTCACAAAATGCGCTACGTTTCTCTCTTACTGTTCTTCTTAAGTTGTATCTCACTTATCCGAATCGTTCCGATTAAAACTCTTTTTCCTTCAATCAGTGATTAAAAGCTGCCTTACTATAAATCACGGAAAACATTTTTATTGCAAGATAATTGGTTAAAGAATAAGATCGTGGGATAAGATAACGAGAAAGAATAAGATTTCGCTCTGGTTTGCAAATTGGAGAAATCAGCCAATTCTCCTTTGTTGAAGAATCCTATTGAATAAATGAGACATTAAATAACGCGTGTCGGATGTATAAGAGGTGTGCATGGGGTCGGATCGTGTCAAATAAAAAGAGAAACCAAAAATAGATCCAAATTGAAATCGTAGATGATCTTGAGGATTTCGATATATTGAGATATCCAAAAACACCACTTCACCGCTGTCATTTTCTACAGTTTCAATAAGTTCGAGGTTACTGAAGTAGAAATTAAAGTCAAATTGAAAATCTTTACCAATATGGCCTATCAAGATGTCATCCACGAAACAGAAATACATAATCTCATTGAGTATATGTGTACCGTTTTCATAACTGTATAAATACAAATCCGCCAACCGTGACGAACAGCTACCACCCATAGATATTTCTTTAATTTGTTTAAAGAAATCAGTTCCATTGAATAAAATGTTCTCAAACAAGACCCATTTTACCAGGTATTTAAACTTGTTATAGTCATAGGATAAAAGTTGATTAGTATTATTATAGATATCCATTAAAATATCATATAGATCTTTTAAGTCGATGCAGTTGAATAAATCTTTAAAATCGAAACTCTTAAAGTATAACTTATCCGGGGTTTGTTTCTGACGTGTTATTACGTCATAACTATTATTGATCATTACAGAATCAGATGATTTTACCTTCTTCATTACAGGCATTAATAAATTAGCTAATATTGCGTTTGCTCTTATCAAATATGATCCACATCCAACCGTGACCGGTCTGAATTTCACTGGCTGTTTATGCAACTTAGGTATAAGTACCAAATATGGGAATCTAACATATTTAATCCCATGTCCTATACGCTTGTATAATGCCATACCCCTTTAAAATACCCCTTTATTTCCTTCTTCTATATATAAGTTAAGGAATTAAAAAAGAATTGCATGTGGTAAGGATTGGTGATTAAAATCCCTTAACTACACCCTAGATTGAATTTTTGTTATAAATCATATATGTAATACAGGTACTTAAGGTACTAATTCCCTTGTTCCCTGCATAAACATACATGGTGTAAAAACATGAATAGTGTATAAGATGAAAAGTTGCAAAACAGAAAAACAGAAAAAAAAAAAAAAAAAAAAAAAAAAAATTGCACGTGGAGCTAGACTCCCAAAAAATTTTTTGAAAATGAATGAATTGAAAAAAGTGAAAAGAATTCCCGAAACCATGTACGTTATTAAGGGCCATATCCGGTTCGTTAATGCTGATTCTACGTTTCTGTGTGCATTACTGTAAATTGTATTACAGAAATAATGCACATGAGAAGAAAGTAGAATAATGCACAGAAAAGAAAGAATTTTAATCAGATATAAATATAAAAATAATCAAATATACTAGATATATATATATAATTAAAAATATAAGTATATATAAATATGCTGCCATTTACTTAAATAAATGTCAGAGTTAATCTTTACTACATAATATACATTCTGATACAATTCTTTTATGGGCACCCACGATTTTATGTGTAGTCAGGCATGACTCAGAATATTGGGGTAGCTAAAAATTATTTTTCACTTTTTAGTATATTTTGCTAAAACATGTCATTTTATTTTTTTGTGTCATTTAAAAAGATTTTTTATATTTTAACAAGAAAGAAAGCAAAATCGATAACAATACATTTCGTCCTATTAAGTTAAAATCTTTATCAGTTTTTTCCATATTATGTGAAATTACCTTCAATTCCTGTTATATTGATGTAAGGTTCCTCAGAATTCAGCATGCCAAAGACCCCAGTGTCCGTGGGAGATAGGAATCCGGGGAAAAAAAGCCCACAACGATCAAGAACCGACAACATGAGGGCTTAGTGCCCAGTGAATTGCTTTTTTCGGAATTAAATAGGTCAGAAATTGGAAGTTAGCTCCGAGACGGTGGCCCGTTATTATCCGGACTTGCGTGGGGCAGACACGTAAATGTGACACGTAAATGTGTTACCAGTGGGGCTTACAGCCCAAGTTATCAGTTTCCAAAGAAGACACTACCTCCGGGGACCCATGAACTTGAGGGAGAATATATATGTGACTGACTCTGTTGTTCGTGATGATTTCTCTGCGGGGCGACGACTGTAGCAGCTTTCATCGTGTCTCCTTTAGCATTTGTTTAAACGTCTGACAACACCCATTGTCGGCTGTCGTCTCGGGTCATTTAATATGTTTATGACTTTTCATTTGTTTCAATCAATTCTTATTGTTAAAAATTATACCGCGTCGTCCAAATGTTGCTTTTTATTCAAATTCACGGATCGTAACCAATCGCTTGGTCAAAAGCTGTTCAGTTTTGTCCCCATCTCTGAAGCTGGGAAAGCATCGTCTTTTGAGAATAAAGACTGACAATCAAATCGACGCCCTAATCAGTTTCCATAATAGAGTTATTTGAGGATTCTCAAATAGACAAACTAAATGATTTAGTGGAAAATATTCGCATATTACTTACATCAAGAATTAACTTTCAGAGAAATACACATAAATCCGTTGCATCTTATCTGTCAAAGTAAAATATGCTCATTAGCTAGCTCTCAGTAGTCTAAAGTTCTCTTTAGCCAGAGTCACTCTTGAAATATTTCAAATTCCATCCTTTTTTCCTTTTAAGTATCTCATTTTTAAAAACAAATTTGTTTAGTTTTAACAATTTAAGATGACTTCTGTTACTTTTTCAGAGGGTTCATATTTAGTTTTTGAAACAACTTTTATAAATTCAAGAACATCTTGAATTTACCTTTCAAAACTTTTAAATATTTAGTTCAAGTTTTAAATATTTATTTAGAAATAATTTTAAATGTTTTTATGTTAATAGCACAATCTTCCAATCACTGTCATCATTTTTAGCTTTCCTTTAACAACAGAAATAAAAGAATGTGTCTATTTGGCTACTTTCTATCATAAATATCTACACATGCGCAGATTGGGTGAAATTTAAGTACGAGAATTAGGAACAGTGTTAATAATTGACACTGCTAAGTATGTTCAGCTTTAAAATCACTAAAGAACAGGAATAACTCACACGTGTGAATGGATTTCCACGAAATTTTATATCCGGCTTTGCTATCCAAAAATCTAGAATGGATAGAATTTCTTTGAATTCCATAAGAAACTTCGATAGTTATTCAAAATTTTATATTTCCTTAACGTGGCAGCATGGGACACCCTTTCATATAATCACGCATAAAAGTTTATGAATTGTTTCAATCATTGTCATGAAGAATAGCTGCCATACAATTTTTTGGTTCGCTATAACTGCAATCACGATACGATGTTTCAAAACGTTTCGTGTAAAATTTAAAAAAAAAAAATGAATTGTGGTATAAGAGAGTCGAGTTGAGCCACACTCCAATTCCACATCTTTTTTTTTTTTTTTTATGTTGAACGCACAACTCTGCGTACATTTTAAATAAATTGAGTCATCATTTAATGTATCCCGCCCGCCCCCTTCTTGTGTCTGTGAAAATGGAAGGGTCGGTAGCAGAATGGAGATTCCGGGGTCAAAAGAAATGAATTTAAAATAGACAGATATTTTAAAGAGTATCCACGATGAAAGACCGAATCGCTTCGACTCGGATCTCAAAATTAATAAACTTTATTGTTCTTGTATTCTTGACGCTCAGCATTTTGCTAAGCACACTCATACTTGTGACACACTTAATTTCCATACAGTGTAGCTTTGGGACGCTGTTTTATCCGCTCATACATCGGGTGACATTCAGTGCTTGCGATGGCTGTTTTAAACGATGTATCGCAAAACTGGACCTCGAGGTTTTAAAAGAAGCCGCTATGAACGAAAATGCCAATCCGAGACACGATGGACATCATAGAGGTTTTCTGGGTCAGAAATATATTTTTTTGCCTTTGAAATGAAGGGTCCTTTCTCTATCTGCGCTCGAGAAAAGCACTTATGAGAAAAGTCTAAAGAGAAATATATACCAAAATATACAAATGATCAAAACATAGTGATACATTCTAATAACTTAAAACAAACATCCGAGTCTCGTGAAAAGGATACTTTCTTTATAAATATGAAAAAGTAACCATGGCGACTGTTTGGTTTGTTTCCTCGTCTTTAACCGGATTAAATAGTCTTATATAATAGCGTAAAAAAGTAAAATGACCGACAAATGGAAGAAAATATCTGAAAAGCAACGATTGCTATCACGGAAGTCCTAAAATGCCTTCCACCATCGATCTGAGCTACCCAAGACTTGTCATTAAACGCAATCCAAACGGAGGGCCTCGGCTAATCCGAGCTCATTTCCTAAATCGGCTTCAAATTAGGGAGGAAAATTCATCAAAGGGGGACAATTCTGAAACGTGGCTGCTTCCATTTTCGACAGCTCGCGGCTTGGAAACGGACAGGAATTTTGTGCGTAAAGTGTGTTTTCTTGGTCATTGAAAGATGGCCACTTCGGGGAATTGGTCACGAACGGTTTTTTTAGAACCGTTTCGCGAGTTCAGACTTTTGCGAGAATGGGGGCTCTTGTTTCGACTTCGCGAGACAAAATGACGGTGGCACGTCTATGAATGTCTGTTGATCTCAAAAACGGCCGGAAAAGAGTGGAAACTGAACTATGTCATTGCTTACAGAGCGATTTCATTTTCTAAATAGGTGAACGATTTCAGCACATTAAAAATTGGATGTGGGTAAGCACAGGGCCGTTTCTGCAGGCCAGATATTTTTTCTTTACTGGACGTAGAACTGTGTCTTTCTCCGCACTAGGTAAGAAGGTGAAAGTGGGTCATTGAAAAAGAGTAAAACTTGGAATTGAATGTCACGAAAAAAATAAACTTTACTCTATGCTGTATATAATGACGTACAACTAAGTTGAGCGTCTTTCAATTTAACAGACAATAAAGGATGGTTGTATACATCAGGGCGCCCATAGATAAGGACGGACGCCGCTGCATTGGCTTCAAAGAGGACAGTATTCCTGTTTTAAAGCTGAAGAAGACATGAAAAATCCGCAAAATCAACTTTGGAGTCATTTGTATGGGCGACTCTACGGGCATAACCCCGTTTCATTTCTTGCACCACCCAGACGTAAATACATGCAGGCTATGCTCCTGTTATTTTTATTTTTGTAGTCATTAAATAATTTATATTGACTACTCATCGATACTTATTTGAAATGACATCAAATGTGTTGTTTGAAATATTTTATTTTTTACTGGGTCGGACGCCAACTCACCTAAATCGAGTGAAGCCGGCCACAATGAAACGGGTCGATCCAGTCTCGTGCAGAATTTGGTATTTTTCCTTTAGCCGGGCGATACATTGCCAAATGGGATTGAATTGTGGCAATTCGAGCAGGGACCTACGACCGCTTACCTATCTGGCGCTCGCCCCTAAAAACATCATAGAATCCGGTCCAGCTGGTGGTCAGGGGTAGCACGTAACAATAGTTGTTTGTGCAACGGGTGTTCACTATAAAACAGGATATTGTTAAAAGCGTATGTTGTTCTGATAAATACCGAATTAACTTACATTTCCCGCAAATATAACTTGACAATTGGAAATACGGCTAACATCTGCTAAGCAATAGACTAAAAGCATTATATTAAATATGTTAATTAGTATGCATCAATTTGGCGCCATTTTTACCAATTGGGTAATATTTTCGTCAATTTGACACCCCATTTGCCGAGTGGACGATCATTCGCTAAAGGAATTGCCAATGTCGCCAAATGTATTTCTAAGTGTTGCATATTGGATGATACTTAATACTGTTCATTTTTATGAAATGTTTTTATATGCATTTATTTAAAAAACCTGCAGTATCTCGAGAGCGGCTTAAGTTAGCGTCTTATAATGAAAAAGAAGTAAGATATAGTCCCTGATGATCCGAATTTTTGGGTTTTGCATTGAGTGCCCTCCATGTGCGTTCCTCGTGGGATGATCATTTTATAATAGATCCCTTTATAATGGACATTTCTCTTTCATCTCTCTTTGTTGCCGAGTTCATTATCCTCATTTTTTAATTCTCCGCTGGAGGCAGAGTATTTCATAGTTATAGCTAGAGACGTAGTATTTTATAGTTTTGATAGTTTATAGCTAGCATTTTTAGTTTTCGAGATATAAGCATTACAAAACGGAACATTTTCAACCTTCTTGAACTGGACAAGACAATTCCTCAAAAACTGTAAAAACAAATGATTAATCCAGAAACTAAATTTTCTACTGAACATTTTTGTCGTTTACTGTTTCTATCTGTTTTTTATATTTTAGAAGAAATTTTCGGTTGAATGCAAGCAAAGTGAAGCAAAAACTCGTTCGAACCAAAAATTTTTAGTGTTTTCGAAAAAAAAAAGTCGAAAATATTGAAATCATTTCTGTAATATTCACAAAGGGCACCCCCATTTAAAACAAAACAAGTAAAGATTTTTATCTATTAGGTTCTGAGATATAAGTGTTTCTATCTTTCATAACGCTCCCATTTCAAGCAAATCCAAAATGTTATATCTAATCACTCACTCGTTTTATGTCTCAGCAGCTAGCAGAGAAGAGGCGTTTCGACTTCCTCACTGCATCGTTATGAGCCTCACAGAAGAAGGATTTTAACAAACTTTCGATACGCCAACCTCCATTTTCGATAACATTTCAAAACTTCGGCTCGAGTGCCGATGGAGTCACGTCCCCCTCAATACAGGGTCATATATAGGGAAAGTATTGGATTCGTGTCGAAAATCGCAACTCGAGTTTTGAGACCTCTAGAAGACGAACAAACTACTTTTAGCCTGTCTGTGCAATGTATGTATCCACTCTGACTCAAAAACGAATGGAACCCATTTCATAACATTTTATAGACGGTGCGGATTCGATTTGGGTACGACTCAGGATAAAAAAGAAACCTGCCGTTTTTGCGAAATCGTCTAAATTTAATATAAAAAAAACTCCGTAGGTTTCAATGTATCCATTAAATGCTTATTTTAAAAGTGATTTTTGGCGGTGAAATTGTATTTTTGCTACACCGCGTCCCGTTACCCAATGACCCAATGATAACGAAAATGGAATGAAAAGTGCCATCTCAAATAATGACGCGTATTGTTGCGTGCGATTCAACTCCATTCAATGCATTCTTAAAAAAAGAATTTGAGTCTGTAGGGAAGGTCACGTACTTCCGCCATCCGATTTTTCCGCAAAGAAAAGTCTCTCTGTAACGCAAAATGGAACCGACTTCAACATTTTCGTCCACGTTTTTCGTCAGACGTAGGCATGACCTATTGTTTTCTCATCGGAAGGTATATTTATAGTGTAACTAATTTAAATAGTGTAAGTTTACATATGATTTCAAAATTAAAAATATTTAGTTTAAATACCTTGAATTTGAAAATACCTTTGTTTAAATGGGATATACTATAAAATGGACTCAGGATCGTGGCGCCGAGTTTATTTATATATTTATTATTTTTGTATTATTTATTTATATATAAATAAATATTAAAGTTTATTTATTTATCATTATAAGCGATAAAGCTTTCTTCGGTTTTCGAAAATGTACTGCCAGTTGCGGTGAACGGAATTTAAAGAACGCTTCAATGGTACGCCCACTTCTTATTTTCACATCTCGAGGCGTCTGTGAAGTTTTTATGACAGAACTCTGGAAATAACCATGTCCCAGCTTTGCATGAGCTGAGACTGATTTCAATACTTCCTTCGTTTCATGTCTCATTCAATCGCTTCACAAATACACTTATCCCCCGATTTACACGGCACTCGTTTTACACGATTTCGCTTTTACACGGTTTATAAAACAGATTTCAAGAAATTGATAAAAATGTATATTCCGCTCCATATACGCCTATACAAGGATTTGATAACATTTTTGAATTTTATTCCTTTGGTAAAACTGATGAAAACAACAGGGGATTCCCGGTGTTGTAAAATATATACATTTAGGGGAACCCGCGTAATAGGGGAATCCCCGTATGTATTTCACAACAGTAAAGCTATCTGGTTCATGTACATAGTGGTATCAAGTACATAGTGCAGAAACATTTTAGCAGCAAAGCTTATATTATTGTGCGTTTATTTTTTGAACTGGTAAGTTTTCAACATTTATAGTTTTTCTTGCATCTTTATAGTTTGCGTAAATTTGTTAAGGTTCTATAATGTCAAAGGATTTGAAGAAAAATCAAATGAAAGAAAAGTTATTTCTTTAGAAACTAAAATTGAAATATTAGATCGTCTACGTAATAGAGAAAGAGTAACGGTTTTTGCTAAATTTTACTCCATGAATGAAGCCACAATAAGGACAATAAGAAAAAATGAAGACTCCATTAGAAAAAGTGTAGCAGCTGGAACCTGCAGCAGTATGAGTACGACTTCATATGTTAGAGATGTTACAATGGAAAATATGGAAAAGCCTTAGTGATATGGATAGAAGACCAAACTCAAAAGCGAATCCCGATCGATACCAATGCTGTTACAAATAAAGCTTTGAAGATTTATCAATCACTTAAGAATCAGTCGCCGTCGACTTCGTCCGATGAAAAGAAGGTATATTTTTCCGCAAGCCATGGGTGGTTCGAGAGATTCAAACAAAGACATTCTTTACATAATCTGAGAATGAAAGGTGAAAGTGCATCTGCTGATTCGGATGCGGCACAACAATATCCGGCAAAACTTGCTGATACCATTGCCGCTAACTCCTACACTTCTGATCAGGTTTCCAATGCTGACGAGTCCGGATTATTCTGGAAAAAAATGCCGGAAAGAACCTTTGCAGCCAAAGCTCACAAATCAGCTAGTGGTCATAAAGTAGCGAAAAGTCGTATAACAGTTCTTTTCTGTTGTAATGCTTCTGGCGATTATATGATGAAACCATTGGTGATTAACAAATCAAAATCACCACGATCATTCAAAGGAATAAATGTCAAAAACCTTCCCGTTTGTTGGATGGCTAATAGAAAAGCATGGGTCACTGCCATAGCTTTCAATGAATGGTTCCATAACTTCTTTGTTCCTGATGTCAAAAATTATTTAACTAAAAAGGGATTGTGGCCTTTTAAGGCTCTTCTATTAATTGATAATGCACCAGGTCATCCTCTAGATTTACAACACGAAAATGTAAAAGTTGTTTTTTTACCAAAGAATACAACTTCCTTATTACAGCCGTTAGATCAAGAGATAATTTCGACTTTTAAGGCACTGTACATCAAGCAAACTTTTAGGTATATCTTAGAACAAATGGAGAATGATGAATCTCTTACTCTGATGGATGTTTGGAATAAATTTACAATTTTAGATTGTGTTAAGCATGTTGGACTGTCATACACTCAGATCAAACGATCAACGCCTGCTGGAAAGCAATATGGCCGGATGTTGTTGAAAGTGGAAATGATAAATCACCAATAGAGCATGAATATTCTCAGATCACTGAGTTGGCCCATACTATAGGAGGAGAAGGTTTTGAAGATTTAGCTCAGGCAGATATTGAAGAAATAATGGCTGATGAAGAATTGAATGAAGATGATTTAATTAACATGATTCGTGAAACAAACAAACATGATGAAGACAATGATTCTGATGAAGAGCAATCTGAACCAGTTGCGTTCACAGCAAGAATCATAAGCGTAGGACTTGATTTGGGAAGAAAATTGGGCAACCACTTCTTACAATATGACACAAATGTTGATCGAGCTCTCCGATTCCAGCGAGACCTTCGTAAATGCTTAAATCAATATGAAGAGGTCTATAAAGATTTAGCAAAAAAATCTACGCAATTGTTAATTACCGATTTCATGACAAAGGCTTGTCAACCCGAGATCTTGCCTAATTCGTCAACCATTGAACCAGAATCGCATCAAGAAAGCTCAAGTGATGAAAGTGACATCATACCTATCAGAAAGAAAAGACTGATAGTACATGAAAGTGATGACAGTGATTAAACTTATAATTAATTTTTAAGGGTCTTTTTGTTTTTTTGTTCTTTGTTCCTATTGTAAAATAAATTAAATATGTTATATTACTACATTCATATCTTTCTTGTTTTATAAACTAAGTATAATTTTAAGTTTTCTAAGATGTCTTACTTTTGTTTTACTTAAATAAATAACTGAATCATGCACATTTTGGGGTTATTTTCGTTTTACACGATTTTACTTAGCAAAATCCAAGATTTCAATTTACACGGTTTTGTGCAGAACCTATCTTCCGTGTAAGTTTCATTGGCACTCCATGCCCTTTCTTCGTGCATTGCAACAGCTTTCACTTTGTTTCTCTGTATTGAAACAAATCGGATGTGACCAGCACATGATTTTCCTTATTTACTTCTTTAACTATGAAAGGGGATGAAAAAATGCACGGCACGGTGTTTGTAACGTGCAATTGTGCATCCGAATGTAAAGCTATTTCCTTCCCCCATTAACTTATATTTTGCGCAACTCTGAATGAACAATGATCCATGTGGATAGCATCCTCAATAAGCGATAGAGCCCGTATATTTAAATATTTTAATAAAGAATTCATGAGACGTCATTTTCCTTAACTTGGCGACATTTTTGCAATTTGGACGACATTTTCGTCCATTCGGGGCAAAATATTTCAATGTATGACTAAATATCACCAAGTTACCGATATTTAGAAGAACATTTCTTATATAATAAAAGGTATGCCCATCCTATGACGGAATTAAAAATTTGCAAAACATTGCATCCCATTTCCCATTTAGCGTCATTTTATCAATTTGATAACATTTTTATCAGTTTGGCAACATTTTTATCAATTTGGCAAAATTTTTATCAATTTGGCAACAGTTTAGCCAATTTGGCAACATTTTACAAAAGTCACCAAGTTTGCAATATTCCGCTAAAATTCGTCGCCAGAATTCCGCCAAGCGTTACTGACGGAGAAATAGGTTATTCTTATGTTCCTTCCAAAATATTGAATTTTCATCAATTAGTCGTCATTCTTATCAATTTGGCGATATTTTTATCAATTTGGCGACATTTAAAAGATTATCCAAGTTGGCGATATTCCGCCAAAGTCATCGCCAAGCATTGTAGATGCAGAAATAGATTATTCTTATAGTAGATAAACGACTAATGGCGTCAAATTAGAATGCTATTGCCCAAAATGTCTTCTTTCGTGAATGGAACGAGCTAGATCTACGAGAATGATGATAATAAATTTATCGCATAATATTACATGTGAAAAGTGAACAGATTTCACAATAGTTAATACTTTTTATGAATGTTATATAATTTTTTGATAAATATATTTTAAAAATGTACAATATCTTGAGAACGGTTCATGCTAGCATTCTAAAGCTTGTCAATCGTTTTCTAATGAAAAATTACATAAGAAATGATTCTTTATATAACCTTATTGAATGTTTTAATTACTTAATGATTTTTTTCAAACTTTCATTTAAAAATTTAGATATGTTCTGACCATTCGATTGCGTGTAAAAGCAATAGGCTTCCAGTATTTACGGGCTGTTGTTGTTGAGACCCAGACCGCCGACTTACCAGAATGGTGTAAGGTAACTGTTTGGATGGCCGGGAATTGCCACCCAATTTAGACCGGAACCCACTGGGGGAGGCATCCACGGGGACCGTAACTTCCTTCTCCTACCACCAACCTCTCGGAAGGACTTACAGACCCACATGCTTAACGTGATCGTACTCCGCGTCAACACGGCGGCAGTTTTGGCAGTGGCGGGAATCGAACCCGGGCCTGCCGAGCGCAATTCATGCGCGCTAACCACTGGGCTACCGCGCCAAGTATTTACAGGTTGTTGTTGTTGAAACCCAGACCGTCCGACCTACCAGAAAGGTGTAAGGTAACTGTTTGGACAGTCGGGAAGTGCCACCCAATTTAGACCGGAACCCAGTGGGGGAGGCATCCACAGGGACCGTACCCTCCTTCCCCTACCACCAACCTCTCGGAAGGACTTTCGGACCCACATGTTTAACGTGATCGTACTCCGCATGAACACGGCGGCAGTTTTGGCAGTGGCTGGAATCGAACTCCAGCGCGCTAACCAATGTATTTACGGGTTGTAATTTTTGTACCAAATTTCGTTCAAATCGGTCCATTCGTTCGTTAGTTATTGTCTCCACAGACTCACTGACACACACACACATACTTTCATGCACACATAGACATCACCTCGAAAACGTTTGATTCGTGTTCAGAGAGGCTTGAAATGTGCTCTCCCGTCGAAAACTCGAATTCGAATTTTCGACTCCGTCACAATATTTTCCTTTTACATTATACTATGTACATATACAGGGAAATTAAAAATCTGATGTGGGCAACACATGACTTTCCTTATACAATGCAATAAATTTACTACCTTTACAGTAAACAAAAATCTGATGTGGGCAGCACATGACTTTCCCTGCAGACTTATATCCACGTTCTCTTTATTTTATTTAAATTTAATTCACTTTTAATTCAATTTTTGCTCTCATTTGGTAACTGAACCTATTTTCAAAGGTGGCGTAGAGAAAATACGAAAAACTAAAATATCTCGAGAACTACTTTTACAGTAAACAAAAATCTGATGTGGGCAGCACATGACTTTCCCTGCAGACTTATATCCACGTTTTCTTTATTTTATTTAAATTTAATTCACTTTTAATTCAATTTTTGTTCTCATTTGGTAACTGAACCTATTTTCAAAGGTGGCGTAGAGAAAATACGAAAAAAATAAAATATCTCGAGAACGGCTGGTCCTAGTGTAATGGAGTTGGTCTTATTCTTTTCTTCGTTAAAAATTACATATAAAACAAGTATTTAATGGATATATTTGAGCATACATAGTTTTTTATTTCAGATTTTAGCGATTTTTGCGGACCATTTTGCAAAAAAAAGCAGGTTGTTCTTTTCCGAATCGTACCAAAATCTAATCAGCACCAGATCATCCTACAAGTAACTTATCTACTAATTTTTGTGAAATTTGGTCAATTGGTATTTTAGTTAGAGTGGATAAATTAAATTTATACGGGCCATTTCGCAAAAAACGGCGGGTTCTGTTTCTACGAATCCTACCAAAAACTAATCAGCACCAGGGTCTCACGCAAGTGACTTACATACCAATTTTTGTGAAATTCGGTCCATTAGTTTTTTAGTTAGAGTGGATACATACATTGCACAGACAGACACACGGACAGACAGACACACGGACAGACACACAGACAGACACACACACAGACGTCACGCTAAAAATAGTTTTTTCGTATTCTATAGGTCTCGAAACGTGTAGATCCGTCCAAAACTCGAGTTGTGATTTTCGACATGATTCCAATACTTTCTCTATACGTTACCATGTATTGCAGGGAAAGTAAAAATCTGATGTGGGCAACACATGACTTTCCCTGCAGAATTAATTTCATATATTCTTTATTTTTTTAATAATTCGTTGGATTGAGTTTTATTGCACCAAAAAACACTAAATTTGCATTTTTAATTCAATTTTTGTTTTTATTTGGTAATTGGACATTTTCCCGAAATCGGCGTAACAAAAATGTAAGAAATCTCAAATATCTTGAGAACGGTTAGTCCTAAAGTATAATGGAGTGTGTTATATTCTTTATCCTCGTCAAAAATTGCATATAAAACAAAAATTCATTTGATATATTTGAGCATATATAGTCTTTTTCTTTTCGATTTTGGCGATTTTTGAGAGCCATTTCGTAAAAAAAGGCGGGTTGTTGTTCTCCGAATTGTACCAAAATCTAATCAGCACCAGAGTATCCCACAAGTAACTTATCTACCAATTTTTGTGACATTGGGTCAATTAGTATTTTAGCTAGTGTGGATACATGAAATTTTTGCTGGCCATTTCCGAAAAAAATGCAGGTTGTTCTTTTCCGAATCATACCCAAATCTAATCAGCACCAGGGTTGACCACAAGTGACTTATCTACCAAATTTTATGAAATTTAGTCTATTAGATGCTTTAGAGTAGAAATATATAATTTTTGCAGGTCATTTCGTAAAAAAAGGCAGGTTGTTCTTTTCCGAATCGTACCAAAATCTAATCAGTACCAGGGTCGACCATAAGTGACTATCTACCAAATTTTATGAAATTTAGTCGATTAGTTGAGTTAGAGTGGAAATATACAATTTTTGCGGGCCATTTCGTAAAAAAGCAGGCTGTTCTTTTCCGAATCGTATCAAAATCTTATCAGCAACAGGGTGACCTACAACTGACTTATGTACCAAATTTTGTAAAATTTGATCAATTAATTTTTCAGTTACATGGGATACAGGCAATTTTTGAGGGCCATTTCGCAAAAAAAGGCGGGTTGGTTTATTCCGAATAGTAGTTTGGCGACATTCAGCCAAATTAGTCGCCAAAATATCGTCAAGCGTTTTGGACGGAGAAATAAGTTATTCTTATATCCGATAAATGACTATTTACGTTCAAATACAAAAGTATTACTCAAAGTATATTTACTCATGAATGGAACGAGCTAGATCCACGAGAATGATATCACTAAAGTTATCGCATGATATTACATATAAAAAGTGAACATGTTTGTCAACAGTTAATATTTTTTTAATTTATGGGATTTTTTGATAAATTTATTTGAAAAATGTGCAATATCTCGAGAACTCTTTATACTAGCGTTCTAAAATTTATGTCAATCGACATTACATAAATTAAAACGTTACATAAAAAATGTCTATTTGCGTAACTTTATTAAAGGTTTTAATTTTTTGATGATTTTTTCAAAATTTCACTCGAAAATTTAGGATGGTTCTAAACATTTGATTGTATTTAAAAACAATAGACTTCCAGCATTCACGGACTGTAATTTTTGTACCCAATTTCATTCGAATTGCTCCATTCGTTCGTAAGATATCGTCTCCACAAACTCAGAATATAGTTATATCTTAGAATATAGTTATACAAGTACATATAATATAATAATACATTTAAATTCATTTTTAAATTCAACAGAGTCGCGAATTTATAAAATTCCGACACGGCACTCGCTACCGCAATCTTCGGGATGTGGAACGTAACGTCCAACAGGTGTGGACTTTTCTGCCGCAGGACAACATCATGCGTCTGTCTGTTCGACACCATGCCGGATCGTGTTGCTGCTTGTATCGCAGCACGAGGCCGTGCGATTCGCTATCGAGGGTGACCGGACTGCGTACCACAGCTCTGCATGCTGCTCTGTTTTTGTGATCATGTATATCATTCATCTGTATCCTTCCATTCATAAAATTTCAGGTCCATCCTATGCTTCCTGCTTGGCGCGCAACTTTCATTATCCGCGAGTGTATATAGAAAAAAACTAAGCTGGATATTGGACTTTTGTTTTTAACTATCTTCAACTGAACCGAACCGAACCGGATATTTTACTTTGAACAGGAGTGGATAAAATGCGGGGCTTCCCCCACCGTAGGCATAAAACACTGAAACTCGACCACGGAACAGAACTTAACTGGGACATTTTTTCAATTGAAAATAATTTCGATTTTCGACGCTAAGCACCCTGCATTGTTCAACAAAATAAACTGTATTCAAAAAGTTGCAGCCCAAATTGTTAGTTTCCTCGACAGATTTAAATAACAAATAATTTAATTTATACATACGTCATTTAGACGTATAGGCGTATTGTCTAAATTTATAATATTTCGTTATAGGGTATATCTTATCTTCGCATTTTCTTCCTTATAAAGTGATACCATTTGAGACTTCCTATTATTTAATAGTATAGCCTGACAAAAAGACGACAGATATGCATCGTATTTCATTCTAAAGGGTTTGGAGCTTCGTGCATAAAATTAAATGGATTTCTAAAAGTCACTTCCCTTATCAGTAAGGTCGAGAGATCCAGAAGCATTCATCATTACGAAACACATGTCAATCTGAAATGGATAGAAGACTCCAAACATCTCAGAGAAGCGTCCATTTTTCCTTTATCAATTTTACACGCCTCAATGCATCATCCCTAAGTTTTATTTGGCAATCCATCGGAATGCTTGAACAGCTAGTCCTAAGATTTTGAACCATTTTTTTTTTCAGATCAAAGTTCGATCCGCTTTGTAGCGGTGCACCATTCATTTTGCCATCTCCCGTTGACAACACAATGGACCCCAAAAGTGCTTCTCACAAGAGCGTATGCATTAAAAAAGAGGGCGAGATTTCGAGACACAATGCCATCTTGCAATTCAAAGTTTTGTCCCTCATTTCGCATATTTTGGTTGCTTTGTTTTAAAATTTTGATTCCACTCACTTTTGTTTGGGAGCTTAAAAGTGATTTTATACCCTTTCAAATACTGTCCGCTTCTTAACCACACTCCTACAAGTCTGAATGGGCCTAAAGAAAGAGCCCCATTTACAGGTTTAAAACGAATTGCCATCGCCGGGTCGCATGATCTGGACTTCTTCGAACCAGACCGTCCGACCTACCCGAAAGTGCAAGGTATGTCTTTGAACGGCCGGAAAGTGCCACCCAATTGAGACCGTACCCTCCTTCCCTACCACCCACCTTTCGGAAGGACTTACGGACCCACCTATTTAACGTGCCCGTAATCCACGTAAACACGGAACAGTTTGGGGAGAGACGGAACTCGACCTCGTGTCGTTCGAGTGGCTATCCCACTCCGGGTCACATGATCTAGACTATAGCACTTGACTACTATTTGACCCTTGACTACTCCGACTTCATGACAAAATATTCAAACTTGGCATTAAACTTACTATATCTCAAGAGATTTTAGATTCAAGATAATCTCTAAACTTGTCTATTCTGTTCAAACATCACCCAGCATTCAACGTCTTTAGAATCCCACAATTCGTTTAACTTTGTACTTTTTTTTTTCTTACAAAACAAAATATATTTTGCTTGTGCACCAGTATTTCACCAGGGAGTGAGTGACATTTCGCTACATTTATGAAAACCCAGCTTAAAATACCGAAATATTGAAATTATAACTACTCTCATCAGAAAACAAAGACCTCGACCCGAAAATGCAGTTATATAACCTGATAGGGCTTTCAGTGTCCTTGCTTATTGTTCATAGCTAGCACTTTTAGTTTTTGAGATAGTATAAGCATTACGAACTTGAAAAACGAAGCATATTCAATCTTCTCCAACTGGACAAGACGATAACTCGAAAATTTTAAGAGCTCTTTTTTTAAAATCATTATAGATCTAGAAACTAGATTTCCTAATACGTATTTTTGTCTCTTACTATTTATATCTATCTTTTATAGTTTCGAAGATATTTTGAGAGAAACTAAAAAAAAAAAAAATGAAAAAAGATCTTGCAGGAAAGATATAATTATTAGACATAACTGAAATAGACATAACTGAATTATTAGACATAATGGAAAAAGATATAATTATTAGACATATACTTTTTAAAGTTATTTCGTTCCCAAAATTCAATTATAAACACTTGTAGGGCATTTAAAAAGCTACAAATTCTTGCTTATAGTTCATAGCTAGCACTAGCTTAATTTTTTATATATAAGCATTACAAACTTAAAAAACGAAAAAATGTTTAATCATCTTCAACTTGACCAGAAAACTATAAGTGCTTGTTTTAAATATATCGAAACTACATTTTCTAATACTTTGTTATTTATATCTATCTTTTTATATCTATCTTTTTTGCTATTTATATCTATCTTTTGTAGTTTCGAAGATATTTAGAGTGAAAGTAAGAAAAATGAAAAATGAAAAAAAACCCCTCCCTCTGACAGAAAATAAGTTTTCTCGAAAAAGAAAAAGTATGAAATGTTAGAATACTGCCATTATTTTTATACATTCACAATCGGTACCCTATTTTCAACAAAACAAGAAAGGTTTTAGAACCTCTCATTTCCAATAAGCAAACCGTAAATGATGATTCACGTGTCAAACTTTAAAATCAGGGAAGGAGAAAAGAAGTGTACCGAAAATATGTGATGGATTTAAGTAAATGAAATGAAATATCAAGCACCAAGACTTGAGAAAAAATACCAAATGTTTCACTGGAGTGAAGGGCACAGTAAAATCATCATTTTAAGTTAGGAAAGACACGTAATTAAATTGAAATAACAAGAATGTTGCAATTTAATTAGAATGTTAGGAAATAACAAGAATGGAATTAGGAAATAACAAGAATGTTTCATTTTTATTAGAAAATGAGGGAGTTAAAAAATGTGTTGAGAAATTATAATGAAATTCAAATCTTTCAGTACGATGTCAAAAATGTGCGAGCGCCGAGACTAAGAGGGGAAAACTTTAAATCGAGAGGAAGTAGTAAACAAATAATTTGGACGTTCGTTTCAAACTGACATCATTTCAATCCAAATACAGGAAGAATAACATCCATAATTCAAGGTCATTAGGAAAAGGTGAGGATATTAAAATGAAAATTAAAAAGTTGTCAGTTAAATATACTAAAACTATCAGAGTGGAATATTAAAAAATCAAACGCATCGAGACTAAAAGTAATACACAAACAAATGTGAGTATTTTCACAACTCTTTAATCTAAATACAGAAAAAATAGCATGTCTGCTTCAAGATGATTAGAAAAAGATGAGGATTTAAAACCAACATATACTATAACATTCGAATAGGGTATCAAAAAATCATGCGCATCAAGACTAAGATAATTAACGGAAGTATGACTCAACTCGCCCCCCCCCCCGGAAAATCAGTATCATAGGTGCAAATGATTACAATTATAGCGTGTTACACTTCACTTTAAAGGGCTTGAAAAAGTCTTTGGATGGATGCCATACTTGACATTGTGCCTCCTGGGGGGTAACTTGCTCCCGAAAGAAGCTAATGACGTCACGAACAGAAACAATTGTATCGTGGTTGTTTTTCACAACAAGGATTGAAACTATTAAGTTTCTTGATCAATCATCCATAAATAAACCCTTTTATGCTTTATTATCTCGAGAACGGTTCATGCTAGCTTTCTAAAGTTTATGTCTATCGTTTTCTAAGGAAAAATTACAAAACAAATAACGTTTTACGTAACTTTATTAAAGATTTGAATTTTTGGATGATTTTTTTTAAATTTCATTTCAAAATTTAGGGGACATTCGAATTCCGGCTTCGAATTATTCCGGCGTTTATTTATTTATTTATCTATTTATTTAATACCCAGGCCGTCCAGCTCATCCAATGGGTATGGAGCAGTTACAGGGGACGGTCGGGAAAAACAAAGACAATATACATAGAAGTGCAATACAGGCAGAAAACAACACAAAAAATAAAACACTTTGAAAACAGTTGGGATTAGTATAAAAAATGAGGTCAATTCAAATAATTTAAAATCCTCATTGCAAGGAAAATTCGTTTAAAAAAAAAGCAGAAACTTTAAAACTCCTTTTAAATAATAAATTACGATCCAATGAGAGACACCAAATACTATTACAAATTATATAAAAAAAAACATAAAATTTATAATAGCAAAATTTACAAAAACAGCCTAAAAGCAGAAAAAAAATACGTTCCTTAAGTAGTTGTCAATTGGATCATGATCCATCCTACAGCAAAGAGATCACATCATTTCAGACAGATGTAAAATTTGGAACAGTGTAAAAATTTAAAGCAGTAGCGAAGAAGCACATTACTAAGGAACCTTTTCAGAAATACTTTTGGGAATAAGAACACAGTTTTTGATGGTTTCAATAAAATGACAAATATTTACAAGCCATAAGGATTAATTGATTGAAGAAGGTTTAGAAAAATGAAACATTTTTGTATAAGGACAGGAAAAAACATAATGATCCACTTCTTCCAAGTTATTACAAAGACAATTAGATGTGGATTTAATTTTGAAATAATAGAGGTCATCTAAAAATGGGTCATGACCATAAGGAAGTATATCAAATATCGAAAGATTTGATGTTTTGTGTTAACAGAGGGTAAAAAAGATTTTATTCTGGCTGGATCATTATTACGGGGGAAAATATAGTTATTAAGATATAGTTGCCAGTCATGTAGAAGAATAGAGGTTTTACAAAATTTCGAAAGATAAGAAAATGGAAAAGGAATAGTGTAAGGCAGTGGTTCCCAAACTTTCCGGTCCGCGGACCCCTTAAAGCCATATTGCAAGGGGAGAGGCGGCAGACGTTCGTTACGTCCCCCTCTATTCAAAGCTGACGTCATCCGGTCTCTAGTAGTGTTAATGCTCGAAGTTCCAAGTGCTTTGACGTCCGAGCTACATCAGAGTATCGTCACCGTTAATCATGGCATTGTGCCAAAACGAAACCTACTCCCAAATAAGTTAATTCTGTTTGAAGATATAACCTGTCAGTTTGAAATTAATTTCATGAATGTATTTAATTCAAAGTTATTTAGAAAAAAGTTCATTATTAAATTAAAAAAAATAAAATTAAAATAAGAGTGGAGAAAAATAATGAATTTTATTTTTTTAAAGCTAACTATTGATTAGTTAAATATTGCGTGTTGTTCGCGGACCCCCCTAAAACCTCGTCGCGGACCCCCAGGGGTCCGGGAACCCCAGTTTGGGAACCACTGGTGTAAGGTATGCAGCATTTTTAGCATATTCATCAGCGGTCTCACTTCCTAATATATTTACATGGGCTTTAAACCAAGAAAGATTCATTAAATGTTTTGATTTTGTAGATTTTAAATAATTTGATTTATTATTTAGAGAGTTAAGGGCAGGGATAGATGAAAGACTGTCTGTAAAAATATTGATTTTAGAATTGTTTTTGGAAGCCCAATCGATATCCAAATTCATAGCTGTCATTTCAGATTGGAAAACTGTGTTTTTACTATCAAGTTTAAAAGAGAAAATCCCAATCAGTGCATCATGAGTAAAGATACAAATTGCAAAATCAACATTATGATCCATTTTTGATCCGCCTGTATAAATTAGAAAAAGCATTATTATCATGTTTTTTTAACGTTAACAATGTGTTTAGAAGGATGGATTTCTGAAAGAGGGCTATTAAAATCGAATAATGATGGGGAAAGAAGATCAGAATGTAAATAATAATCAGTTCTTTGTTTCCAAAAACGATATTTTTTGTAATTAAAATTAATAACAAAGTGGATAGGGGGGATACCAGTGATAGAATAAAGAGAAATATTGAAAGTAGTTTTATAATCATTAGAAATTTTTGAAAAAAAAAACCTCTGTAAAGAGATTAATTTTTTAATTTGTTCCTTAGTTAAGTTCCCGCCTCATATTCCCGAAGCGTAAGTAATAATTTTTTCAATGATAGGTAAATACCAGCTTTTCAGAAAATACTTATTAACCCCCCCCCCCCCCCTTCCCTTCTATTACCCGAAATTTTAGCAAAGTTAGAAGAGAACTTGATACATTTCTCTTTCAAATAAAAGATACGTGTATTCCCTGTTAATCTGTTATCTTTAATTAAACCAAGATATTTTAAATGATTGCTAATTTTAATAGATTTCTTTCGTAATTTAAAAATGGGGTTTAGTTTGAGTTGTTTATTATTTTTACCAAAAACAATAGAATTACTTTAGTCGGTAGAAATGTGTAAGTTAAGAGCGGTAAAGGTAGATAAAATTTTTTCCAAAATGTAGTTAATGTTTTGTTCTAATATTTTTCCTGTGGAACCGAAAGTTACTACAGCGAGGTCGTCAGCGAAAGCTTAAATTAAGTAAATGTCATTATTTAAGAGAAGGATTTCATTGAAATAGAGGTTCCACAAGACAGATCCTTGGGGAGCTCCTTTAGCTGTAAATTTGGGAAAAGTCACTTGTTGATCGGAATATGTAATGGATCTGGAATATAGAGAAGAGAAAATGAAAGTTCTAAAAGTAAATGGAAGATTTAATTTAGAAAAAGTGGAGAGTAAAATGTTCCAATTTAGGTTATCAAAAGCACCACTAATATCTAAGGTTGTTAAGGAAGCATGATACAATGATTTCAGGCTCTCAATTTTGCTCAAAAGGTTGTATGCAGGACCCCCCCCCCCAAAAAAAAAAACATTTTTGGCAAACCTAACTTTAGTAAAATAATTTTTGCTTTATCTTTTTAATTAATTTAAAGTTGCATTCTCTAGTTACAAAATAGTAAAACACAGAAATAACAATCACTTAATGAAACGAAAAATTAAATGTATATTCATCAATAAAGTAAGAAAAAAAATATTTATCCAAAATATCTTCCAATATCATTATTTGATCAACTTCTATTCCAATTGCCAATCTTTAAACAAAAGTAAGACAAGACACTCTGATTTTGTGTATTAATCAATTTTTTGTATCAAAATTTCATATATGCAAAGTTTCTGGTTTTTGCGATAAACGCTTTTTTTAAAGTAGGTAATAGCAGTTTGGATCTTGTAAATCAGCTAGTCTCTATCATAGGCATACGAAAAAGTTAATTTTACTTAATATAAGAAGGTGTGTAGCGGGAAATCCAAGCTGCGGACAACAAAGACATTTAGTACAGAGGCACTTTAGGACACGGACAAATACAACTCAGCGAAATTCTTTTATTCGTATTAGTTTTTTAGTTATTTTATATTGAAGCACGATTTTCACACAAATTAGATATTTAGCGATAGAAAATTTTGTAGCAAAGTTTCTATTTTTACACCATCGGATAGATCGAATAGCGTTCTTTTCAATGATGTTTAAACCAAACAAAACCCGTAGAACACAAACAATTCCTTATATTTACTGTGTAATGGCCTAGCGGTTAAACGACCGGCATTTGTAAACATATTTATTTATTTATTTAAAATACATCAAAATGTGTATATTTTAGATTATTTGATACTTAAATATGCGTGCATATCTTCGTGTGCATATCTTCTTCTATGTGTGCATATCTTCTTTGTGTGCAAATCTTCTATGCATATCTTCTTTGCGTGCATATCTTCTTTGTATGCATATCTTCTATGTGTGCATATCTTCTATGTGTGCATATCTTCTTAAATATGTTTGCATATATTTATTTATTTAAAATACATCAAAATGTGTATATTTTAGATTATTTGATACTTAAATATGTGTGCATATCTTCGTATTCTAACGACAAAAAAAATAATACTACATTATTTTAGTTTTTGTGAATTTTCATACAAACGTATAAAAATTAAAATTTTAAGTATCGTTAATGAAATGCATATCTTTTTTTTCTCCCTGGTGAACTTTTGAGCTCATGAACGTCAAAGCCTTGGAACTCACAGTGTGGTTTAAGCCAAGTCTTCTCTCCTAAGAAAGAATTCCATTTTGTTTCTTTTATTTATTTATTCTATTTTTCTGCTTTCCATAATTGCGAAACGAAAGGAAGAAATGAGTTGAAAATTGAGGCGGTTTGAAGGCGATATGGAGATTGAGTGGTGTATTAGTTAAGTAGCGGAATCTTATTTAGAACCCGGGCAACGGTGGGTTGATGTGTTCTAGTGGTACGTAAATGTCGAACCGGAGAAGAAAAATGTCCTATTTGCATCCTATGATCTTGTGATATGATTAATTTTGAAGTATGACAGGTATCTGAGATCTATCTCCCTTAACTATTTTTAATTTTTTGTTCAACAGTACATCAGTTGTAAAAATTTCTACAACTATGAGTTATTTGATAATTTGGAAGAAACTACAACTTTTCTGTAAATTTTAATTCTTTCATTTACTTCTCAAAGAATGAAAAAATTATCCACAGAGCCAATAACTAAAATATCTGATGTATCTAACCGAAAACTTTACCAGAAAATGAATATATTTTGATATTTATAAACAATAAAAAATTAGAACTTCCTTATGACGCGAATTGGCTGAAAATAAATGGCCTTACTTAACACCGATTAAAATCAATATACCTAATCATATGGAAATCGTTTAACTCTCTTGAGAGATATTACGCTCATTGTGAGAAAAGTATAATTTCTAATATCTCAAAAGCGGTTTATGATAAATCCTAAATACATTTACAGTTTATTTCCTGTTAAAAGTACTTAAAGTATCTACCCAATTGATAAAAAATATCATATTTAACTTTTTTAACACAGATAAAAAAATTCAATATCTGGACGACGATACATCCTATAAATAATGTCATTTGCTTTTAAACAAAAAAAAAATTCAATATTAAATCTCTATTTCTGTACATATTGGTAACATTATTAATTTGTGTCTTTTCAGTATATAGGAAGAAACTAGCCGCATACCCGTTGAAAATCAACGGCCCCACATTAAGCAACCCCTGAATAATGTAAATTTTTTAATAATTCGCGTTTCTTATTTATTCGACAAATCGAACATTTTGTTTTGAGGCACCCCCAAAAGTTCAAAATAGCGGAAAACTGAAATTGCACATGTTCTTCCTTTCGAACTATCTACCTGTACACCAAATTTGAAGTCTGTATCTTATTTCGAAGCATGTTTTTTTTTATCAATTCACATTTCGAACGTTTTCCTCTGGAAAACCCCCTTAAACGAACATTTTTGAAAAATTATATTCGTTTTGGGTGTTTTCATCAAATGATTAGTCTACATTTAAAATTTTGAGCCTCTATCAAATTTTAAAGGGGCCGTTTCTCATTTATTCGGAAAATCGAACATTTTTGTGAGCGACACCCCCTTAAGTAGGAAATATTGGAAATCTGAAATTACACACGTTCTTCCTTTCTAACGGTTTACCTATATACCAAATTTGAAGTCCCTATCTTATCGCAAAGCATTCTTTCCTATCATTTCACTTTTCGAACGTTTTTGTGTGCGGCACCCCCTTGAGTAGAAAATATTGGAAATCTGAAAATGCACACTTTCTGCCTTTCGAACGATTTACCCATACACCAAATTTGAAGTCTCTACCTCATCGCAAAGCATTCTTTCCTGTCATTTCACTTTTCGAACGTTTTGGTGTGCTGCACCCCCCCTTAAGCAGAAAATATTGGAAATCTGAAATTGCACACTTTCTTCCTTTCGAGTGATTTACCCATACACCAAATTTGAAGTCTCTATCTCATCGCGAAGCATGCTTTCCCGTCATTTCACTTATCGAACGTTTTGGTGTGGGGCACCCCCCTCTATGGAACGTTTTCGAAAAATTCGATTTTTCCAGGGGGTTTTATCGAACGACCGAGCCGTGTACCAAATTGCAAGTCTCTATCTATTCTGGAAGTGCCTAAAAAAAGCGTGACAAACAGACGGACAGACAGACAGACAGACACTTGGCAATTAGTATATACTAGCCGAATACCCGTTGAAAATCAACGGTCTCGCAATAAGCAATCCCTGAATAATGTAAATTTTATAATAATTCGCGTTTCACATTTATTCGACAAATCGAATATTTTGGTGTGCAGAACCCCCTAAAGGAGAAAATATTGGAAAACTAAATTTTCGCACTTCTTCCTTTGTTTGTATTGTGTTTTTTAGCAGATGATTGGCCCATATACCAAATATCAAGCCTCTATCCCATTTAAAAGGAAGCGTGCCTCATTTATTCAGAAAATCGAACATATTAGTGTGCGCACCCCTTAAAGTAGCAAATATTGGAAATCTGAAATTTCACACTTTCTTCCTTTCAAACTATCTACCCTTACACCAAATTTGATATCTCTATCTCATTTCGAAGCATGGTTTTTTGTCAATTCTCTTTTCGAACGTTTCGAACGAATAGATAGAGACATCGGCACCCCCTATACAATAGCAAATGTTGGAAGACTGAAATTGCACACTTTCTTCCTTTCCAACTTTTTACCCGTACGCCAAATTTGAAGTCTCTATCTCATCGTGAAGCATGCTTTTCTAGCATTTCATCTTTCGAATGCTTTTGTGTGGAGTACCCACCCCTTTAACTATACATTTTTTAAAAACTCTATTCTTTTTGTGATTTCTATGAGATGTTTCGCCCATATACCAAATATAAAGCCTCTATCACGTTTTTAAAGGAGCGTTTCTCCTTCATTCCGAAAATCGAACATTTTGGTGTGCGGCACCCCCTAAAGAAGAAAATATTGGTAAACTGAAATTGTACACTTTCGCCCTTTCAAAATATCTATCCTTACACCAAATCTGATATCTCTATCTCATTCCAAAGCATGGTTTTTTTTATCAATTGACTTTTCGAACGTTTTACTCTGGAGCACCCCCTTAAACGAACATTTTTGAAAAACTGTATTCGTCTTGGGCGTTTTCGTCAAATTATTAGCCCATATACCAATCAAATTTCAAGGCGTAAATCGAACATTTTGTAATTTTTCTGTAAATTGAACATTTTGTAAATTTTTCTGTAAATCGAACATTTTGGTGTGCGGCACCCCCTTAAGTAGAAAATATTGGAAATCTGAAATTGCACAATTTCTTCCTTTCGAACGATTTACCCATACCCCAAATTTGAAGTCTCTACCTTATCGCAAAGCATTCTTCACTATCATTTCACTTTTCGAACGTTTTAGTGTGCGGCACCCCCTAAAGTAGAAAATATTGGAAATCTGAAATTCCGCACTTTCTTTGTTTCAAACGATTTACCCATACTCCAAACTTGAAGTCTCTATCTCATCGCAAAGCATGCTCTCCTATCATTTCACTTTTCGAACGTTTTGGGGTGCTGCACCCCCCCCCCCCTTAAACAGAAAATATTGGAAATCTGAAATTGCACACTTTCTTCCTTTCGAGTGATTTACCCATATACCAAATTTGAAGTCTCTATATCATCGCAAAGCATGCTTTCTCGTCATTTCACTTTTCGAACGTTTTGGTGTGGGGCACCCCCTCTATAGAACGTTTTCGAAAAATTCGATTTTTCCAGGGGGTTTTATCGAACGACCGAGCCGTGTCCCAAATTGCAAGTCTCTATCTATTCGGGAAGTGCCTAAAAAAGGCGTGACAGACAGACGGAAAGACAGACAGACGGACAGACAGAGAGACGGACACTTGGCAATTAGTATATACTAGCCGCATACCCGTTGAAAATCAACGGCCCCACATTAAGCAACCCCTGAATAATGTAAATTTTTTAATAATTCGCGTTTCTTATTTATTCGACAAATCGAACATTTAGTTTTGAGGCACCCCCAAAAGTTCAAAATATCGGAAAAGTGAACATGCACATGTTCTTCCTTTCGAACTATCTACCTGTACACCAAATTTGAAGTCTGTATCTTATTTCGAAGCATGTTTTTTTTTATCAATTCACATTTCGAACGTTTTCCTCTGGAGAACCCCCTTAAACGAACATTTTTGAAAAATTATATTCGTTTCGGGTGTTTTCATCAAATGATTAGTCTATATATAAAATTTTGAGCCTCTATCGAATTTTAAAGGGGCCGTTTCTCATTTATTCGGAAAATCGAACATTTTTGTGTGCGGCACCCCCTTAAGTAGAAAATATTGGAAATCTGAAATTACACACTTTCTTCCTTTCGAACGGTTTACCTATATACCAAATTTGATGTCCCTATCTTATCGCAAAGCAGGCTTTCCTATCATTTCACTTTTCGAACGTTTTGGTGCGCGGCACCCCCTTAAGTAAGAAATATTGGAAATCTGAAATTACACACTTTCTTCTTTTCGAACGGTTTACCCATACACCAAATTTGAAGTCTCTACCTCATCGCAAAGCATTCTTTCCTGTCATTTCACTTTTCGAACGTTTTGGTGTGCTGCACCCCCCCTTAAGCAAAAAATATTGGAAATCTGAAATTGCACACTTTCTTCCTTTCGAGTGATTTACCCATATACCAAATTTGAAGTCTCTATCTCATCGCGAAGCATGCTTTCCCGTCATTTCACTTATCGAACGTTTTGGTGTGTGGCACCCCCTCTATGGAACGTTTTCGAAAAATTCGATTTTTCCAGGGGGTTTTATCGAACGACCGAGCCGTGTACCAAATTGCAAGTCTCTATCTATTCGGGAAGTGCCTAAAAAAGGCGTGACAGACAGACGGAAAGACAGACAGACGGACAGACAGAGAGACGGACACTTGGCAATTAGTATATACTAGCCGCATACCCGTTGAAAATCAACGGCCCCACATTAAGCAACTCTGAATAATGTAAATTTTTTAATAATTCGCGTTTCTTATTTATTCGACAAATCGAACATTTAGTTTTGAGGCACCCCCAAAAGTTCAAAATATCGGAAAAGTGAAATTGCACATGTTCTTCCTTTCGAACTATCTACCTGTACACCAAATTTGAAGTCTGTATCTTATTTCGAAGCATGTTTTTTTTTATCAATTCACATTTCGAACGTTTTCCTCTGGAGAACCCCCTTAAACGAACATTTTTGAAAAATTATATTCGTTTCGGGTGTTTTCATCAAATGATTAGTCTATATATAAAATTTTGAGCCTCTATCAAATTTTAAAGGGGCCGTTTCTCATTTATTCGGAAAATCGAACATTTTTGTGTGCGGCACCCCCTTAAGTAGAAAATATTGGAAATCTGAAATTACACACTTTCTTCCTTTCGAACGGTTTACCTATATACCAAATTTGATGTCCCTATCTTATCGCAAAGCAGGCTTTCCTATCATTTCACTTTTCGAACGTTTTGGTGTGCGGCACCCCCTTAAGTAAGAAATATTGGAAATCTGAAATTACACACTTTCTTCTTTTCGAACGGTTTACCCATACACCAAATTTGAAGTCTCTACCTCATCGCAAAGCATTCTTTCCTGTCATTTCACTTTTCGAACGTTTTGGTGTGCTGCACCCCCCCTTAAGCAAAAAATATTGGAAATCTGAAATTGCACACTTTCTTCCTTTCGAGTGATTTACCCATATACCAAATTTGAAGTCTCTATCTCATCGCGAAGCATGCTTTCCCGTCATTTCACTTATCGAACGTTTTGGTGTGTGGCACCCCCTCTATGGAACGTTTTCGAAAAATTCGATTTTTCCAGGGGGTTTTATCGAACGACCGAGCCGTGTACCAAATTGCAAGTCTCTATCTATTCGGTAAGTGCCTAAAAAAGGCTTGACAGACAGACGGACAGACAGACAGACGGACACTTGGCAATTAGTATATACTAGCCGCATACCCGTTGAAAATCAACGGCCCCACATTAAGCAACCCCTGAATAATGTAAATTTTTTAACAATTCGCGTTTCTTATTTATTCGACAAATCGAACATTTAGTTTTGAGGCACCCCCAAAAGTTCAAAATATCGGAAAACTGAAATTGCACATGTTCTTCCTTTCGAACTATCTACCTGTACACCAAATGTGAAGTCTGTATCTTATTTCGAAGCATGTTTTTTTTTTTATCAATTCACATTTCGAACGTTTTCCTCTGGAAAACCCCCTTAAACGAACATTTTTGAAATATTATATTCGTTTTGGGTGTTTTCATCAAATGATAAGTCTATATTTAAAATTTTGAGCCTCTATCAAATTTTAAAGGGGCCGTTTCTCATTTATTCGGAAAATCGAACATTTTTGTGTGCGACACCCCCTTAAGTTGGAAATATTGGAAATCTGAAATTACACACTTTCATCCTTTCCAACGGTTTACCTATATACCAAATTTGAAGTTCCTATCTTATCGCAAAGCAGGCTTTCCTATCATTTCACTTTTCGAACGTTTTGGTGTGCGGCACCCCCTTGAGTAGAAAATATTGGAAATCTGAAAATGCACACTTTCTTCCTTTCGAACGATTCACCTATACACCAAATTTGAAGTCTCTACCTCATCGCAAAGCATACTCTCCTATCATTTCACTTTTCGAACGTTTTGGTGTGCTGCACCCCACCTTAAGTAGAAAATATTGGAAATCTGAATTTGCACACTTTCTTCCTTTCGAACGATTTACCCATACACCAAATTTGAAGTCTCTATCTCATCGCAAAGCATGCTTTCCCGTCATTTCACTTTTCGAACGTTTTGGTGTGGGGCACCCCCTTGAGTAGAAAATATTGGAAATCTGAAAATGCACACTTTCTGCCTTTCGAACGATTTACCCATACACCAAATTTGAAGTCTCTATCTCATCGCGAAGCATGCTTTCCCGTCATTTCACTTATCGAACGTTTTGGTGTGGGGCACCCCCCTCTATGGAACGTTTTCGAAAAAATTCGATTTTTCCAGGGGGTTTTATCGAACGACCGAGCCGTGTACCAAATTGCAAGTCTCTATCTATTCTGGAAGTGCCTAAAAAAAGCGTGACAAACAGACGGACAGACAGACAGACGGACACTTGGCAATTAGTATATACTAGCCGAATACCCGTTGAAAATCAACGGTCTCGCAATAAGCAATCCCTGAATAATGTAAATTTTATAATAATTCGCGTTTCACATTTATTCGACAAATCGAATATTTTGGTGTGCAGAACCCCCTAAAGGAGAAAATATTGGAAAACTAAATTTTCGCACTTCTTCCTTTGTTTGTATTGTGTTTTTTAGCAGATGATTGGCCCATATACCAAATATCAAGCCTCTATCCCATTTAAAAGGAAGCGTGCCTCATTTATTCAGAAAATCGAACATATTAGTGTGCGCACCCCTTAAAGTAGCAAATATTGGAAATCTGAAATTTCACACTTTCTTCCTTTCAAACTATCTACCCTTACACCAAATTTGATATCTCTATCTCATTTCGAAGCATGGTTTTTTGTCAATTCTCTTTTCGAACGTTTCGAACGAATAGATAGAGACATCGGCACCCCCTATACAATAGCAAATGTTGGAAGACTGAAATTGCACACTTTCTTCCTTTCCAACTTTTTACCCGTACGCCAAATTTGAAGTCTCTATCTCATCGTGAAGCATGCTTTTCTAGCATTTCATCTTTCGAATGCTTTTGTGTGGAGTACCCACCCCTTTAACTATAAATTTTTTAAAAACTCTATTCTTTTTGTGATTTCTATGAGATGTTTCGCCCATATACCAAATATAAAGCCTCTATCACGTTTTTAAAGGAGCGTTTCTCCTTCATTCCGAAAATCGAACATTTTGGTGTGCGGCACCCCCTAAAGAAGAAAATATTGGTAAACTGAAATTGTACACTTTCGCCCTTTCAAAATATCTATCCTTACACCAAATCTGATATCTCTATCTCATTCCAAAGCATGGTTTTTTTTATCAATTGACTTTTCGAACGTTTTACTCTGGAGCACCCCCTTAAACAAACATTTTTGAAAAACTGTATTCGTCTTGGGCGTTTTCGTCAAATTATTAGCCCATATACCAATCAAATTTCAAGGCGTAAATCGAACATTTTGTAATTTTTCTGTAAATTGAACATTTTGTAAATTTTTCTGTAAATCGAACATTTTGGTGTGCGGCACCCCCTTAAGTAGAAAATATTGGAAATCTGAAATTGCACAATTTCTTCCTTTCGAACGATTTACCCATACCCCAAATTTGAAGTCTCTACCTTATCGCAAAGCATTCTTCACTATCATTTCACTTTTCGAACGTTTTAGTGTGCGGCACCCCCTAAAGTAGAAAATATTGGAAATCTGAAATTCCGCACTTTCTTTGTTTCAAACGATTTACCCATACTCCAAACTTGAAGTCTCTATCTCATCGCAAAGCATGCTCTCCTATCATTTCACTTTTCGAACGTTTTGGTGTGCTGCACCCCCCCCCCCCCCCTTAAACAGAAAATATTGGAAATCTGAAATTGCACACTTTCTTCCTTTCGAGTGATTTACCCATATACCAAATTTGAAGTCTCTATATCATCGCAAAGCATGCTTTCTCGTCATTTCACTTTTCGAACGTTTTGGTGTGGGGCACCCCCTCTATAGAACGTTTTCGAAAAATTCGATTTTTCCAGGGGGTTTTATCGAACGACCGAGCCGTGTCCCAAATTGCAAGTCTCTATCTATTCGGGAAGTGCCTAAAAAAGGCGTGACAGACAGACGGAAAGACAGACAGACGGACAGACAGAGAGACGGACACTTGGCAATTAGTATATACTAGCCGCATACCCGTTGAAAATCAACGGCCCCACATTAAGCAACCCCTGAATAATGTAAATTTTTTAATAATTCGCGTTTCTTATTTATTCGACAAATCGAACATTTAGTTTTGAGGCACCCCCAAAAGTTCAAAATATCGGAAAAGTGAAATTGCACATGTTCTTCCTTTCGAACTATCTACCTGTACACCAAATTTGAAGTCTGTATCTTATTTCGAAGCATGTTTTTTTTTATCAATTCACATTTCGAACGTTTTCCTCTGGAGAACCCCCTTAAACGAACATTTTTGAAAAATTATATTCGTTTCGGGTGTTTTCATCAAATGATTAGTCTATATATAAAATTTTGAGCCTCTATCGAATTTTAAAGGGGCCGTTTCTCATTTATTCGGAAAATCGAACATTTTTGTGTGCGGCACCCCCTTAAGTAGAAAATATTGGAAATCTGAAATTACACACTTTCTTCCTTTCGAACGGTTTACCTATATACCAAATTTGATGTCCCTATCTTATCGCAAAGCAGGCTTTCCTATCATTTCACTTTTCGAACGTTTTGGTGTGCGGCACCCCCTTAAGTAAGAAATATTGGAAATCTGAAATTACACACTTTCTTCTTTTCGAACGGTTTACCCATACACCAAATTTGAAGTGTCTACCTCATCGCAAAGCATTCTTTCCTGTCATTTCACTTTTCGAACGTTTTGGTGTGCTGCACCCCCCCTTAAGCAAAAAATATTGGAAATCTGAAATTGCACACTTTCTTCCTTTCGAGTGATTTACCCATATACAAAATTTGAAGTCTCTATCTCATCGCGAAGCATGCTTTCCCGTCATTTCACTTATCGAACGTTTTGGTGTGTGGCACCCCCTCTATGGAACGTTTTCGAAAAATTCGATTTTTCCAGGGGGTTTTATCGAACGACCGAGCCGTGTACCAAATTGCAAGTCTCTATCTATTCGGTAAGTGCCTAAAAAAGGCTTGACAGACAGACGGACAGACAGACAGACGGACACTTGGCAATTAGTATATACTAGCCGCATACCCAGGGCCGATCCCAGCAGGTGTGCAGCGCGTGCACCGCACGCGGGCGGCCTAAACAAGGGGCGGCCGCAGGCCGCATATAGTTCTATCAATCAAGCAAAAATTTTTTAAACTTATAATAAGTCGAATAAGTATGCTGAATTTTAAATAGTTATTGAAAAATCAAAATAAGTCCCATAGTTTAAGAAAAATAGAATGTTAATGCACAGTGTGTTGGTCCATTGTCCATTAATGTCTACTCTTTACACACATCCTTCATTTGATAGCGAAATTCATGGCAGAGCGGGTAATACGGCATAGAAAAGGATACCAAATTTTAAATTTCTATCTAAAAATATAACCAAGGGGCATATTTTTGAGACGCCTAAGGATGTTTCGTTCCACTGTGCGGCGGCTTATTTATGTATACCACGGTCGGCACGCGGCTCGCAGATCAATGTTCAAAAGAAACTTTATTTTAGCGGTCTCCTTTGTAAATTAGAACTGAATTATTTCGGCAAAGTTAACACTTTCGCGAAGGCGGCATTCCGGAACTGCGGCGGCCCAAAGGACGGACCGCTTCTTTTTCGAACTGTTCCTAGGAGACGACAATTTTATTGCGCTAAGCCTAACTCTCGAAAAAAATTCACTAAAAATCACCCGTTCAACACAGCATTCTACTATTTTCAGGAATAAAGGAAATTCTTATTTTCTATTTGATGTATATTTTTCTTTCAAATTTTCTTTTATCAAAATATTAAAAATTTTAGCGTATTAAAAATAACTTACCTTGAATAAAATAGTTGTCAGTTAATCAGGAGTGTATATAAATTTAAATCAGTTATCAGGAGTGTATACAGATTTAAATTTTGAAACTAGTGTATCTAAAACGGGTTTCAATTTATCTAGTTTTTAGGCATTACTATCAAGAGTAAAATGAAGGTAACGTAATATTCTTGGCCTAACATTTTAACGAAAAAAATATTGATTTATTGGTAGAACATGGTCCCAAACAAGTAGCAAATTTTAAATTTACAGTCGATCAGAGTGGCAGAAAATTTAGCTGTTCATATTATAGCAAAACTTTAGTGAACGGGGAGAAAATAAATCGCGCGTGGCTCTGATATTCCATAAAACTAAATCGTATTTTTTGTTTTGCATGTAAATTGTTTGGTAAAGATAGTTCAACACAACTTGTAAGGACTGGCTTTTCTGATTGGCGTCATTGTTCGGATTACCTTAATAAGCATGAAAACACTCTAAAACACGTAAACTCTTATAAGATCGTAGTGCGAAATAAAGACGAGGCTGGAAAATAATTGTACTATTGACGCGGAGCAACAAAATGTTTACAATCGAGAGAAAAAGCGATGGCGCGCCATCATTGAAAGAATGATTGCTGTAGTACAATTTTTAGCCAGTCAAAATTTGGCATTCAGAGGAACTAGTACGAAGTTGTATCATAGAGATAATGGTAATTTTTTAAAGGCAGTGGAGATGTTGGCCAAATTTGATCCAGTTATTTCAGAACACCTTAATAATGTCAGTAAATACAAAGATAACAAAACACGTATTCCACACTACTTAGGGCAGCATTTTCAAAATGAAGTAATTAATATTTTAGCCGAATCTATTCGTAATGAGATAACATGCATTGTCAAAAAAGCCAAATATTACACTATAATTCTCGACTCTACACCAGATATTAGCCACACAGAACAAATAATGTTTGTAATTAGATGTGTGAAAACTACTGATGGTAAGGTAGATATTTTATAATTTTTTCTAGGATTTTTTCCAGTAACTAATACCACTGGAGAAGGTCTGTGCAATTTTCAGTTAGAGAAGCTATTACCTAGTCTGCAGCTCGAAGTTAAAGATATACGGGGTCAGGGTTACGACAATGTATCGAATATGAAGGGGAAAAATATAGGGCTTCAGAAACGGATTCTCGATATCAATCCTAGAGCATTATACGTGCCGTGTGCGGCTCATACATTAAATCTCGTCGTTAATGACGTTGCCAGCTCCAGTGGTAAAATTTTTGGTTTTTTTATATGGTGCAAGAGGTATATAATTACTTTTCTGCGTCCTCGTATCGATGAGATTTACTAAAAAAATACGTGAAAAGTCTAACTTTAAAACCATTAAGTGAAACAAGGTGGGAAAGTCGTATCAATGCTATTAGACCTCTAAAACAAGACCTAAAACATTATTACCGCATTAAATGCCTTAATTGAAGATACCACCAGAGACATGAAAACAAAAATAGGTGCTGAATCAATAATTAAAAGTCTTGAAACATTTAAATTTTTGTGTTCAATTTTAATTTGGGATGATTTATTATCAGAATGGCCGGTAGAGGGCGATTATGAAGGTTGGTCATTTTTTGTGCTCTGGTCTCAAGTTCTTTTATTTTGAGGTTTTAAAGTAAAGTGTTTTAATAAATAGTATTTAAGTGTTGTAGTATTATATTGAGTATTAGAATCGACTAGTTAGGAAGAATTCGGTGAATTTGTGTTTGATCTGAAATGGCGAATTTTGATGTTTCAACGTCGGAAGATGTTGGATCTGTGTTGCGCAGAACATTTTCTGAGTGTATCAATAACTTAAATGTGATATTTTTATCTGTTTGTGAAAGAAAATCGGCCTCCAAGCAGGATAGGGCCAGTTTTGAGTGCAACAGAGAGAAGGTGATTGAGATTTTTGATCAGGCATTGGATGTAGGTGATAAAACTGGTGAGCGTAAGAGCAGTTCCGATAATAACTTGGATTTCTCGGATAGAATTGTAGCACTGGTTGAACTACTTAATAGAAAAGTGCAGGATAATCATACTGACCTGCTTAGGAGAATGGTCAGCATTGAAGATAAAGTATACTCGGATAGTAATGCAAGAAATGGTTTCATAGGGAACAGGGCAAGTGGCAGTGATCTGAAACAGTGTGGGATCGTTTCGAAGGAAATTGATCAACGTTTGGATTCTGTTCAAAGTAATAGTATGGGTGAATGCTTGAAGGTAAGTGTTGATGATGGAGTTGAAATGAACATCAGAGATAAGGAACAATGGCCAAATTTGCGTCGAATTCGAAATCGAGCTGGTATTGATCATATGCATGCAAACAGTGATAGGATTTTGAATAATGTGGGATCTGGTTCTGTGGGGATAGTCAATGACTACTCTAAGGGATATAGTGCTGAGCCGAAAATAAAGACTATTGTAAATGGATCATGTAGAAGTTCAAAGTTAGTGGCGGCTCAGAAACGCCCCAGAATGGGAGCGGTTTTTCTGTCAAGGTTGAGTCCTGATACGAGGGCGTCTGATATCGAATCCCATTTAAAGATCTGCCTTATTGATAGTTTTACATGTACCAGACTTGTTACTAGGTTTAACTCATACTCCTCTTTTCATATTGAGGTCCTTGAACATGACATGGCGAAGTTATTAAAGGGTGATATTTGGCCAGAAGGTTGTTTTATAACTAAATTTTTTGGCAAATTAAATGATAAACAAGTTTTCCGGGAGGGTGTGACGGATGGCCTCGAGGATAATGATGTGAATTGACTACATATTGGGCCAGTGGTCAAGGATGGATGTTCTTCAATCCGGGACATTAAGATGTATTACCAGAATGTTAGGGGTCTTCGGACAAAAACTAACAAAGTGTTCTTATCTACGTTGGCCCAAGACTATGATATAATCTGTTTTATTGAGACTTGGCTTTGTGAAAGTATAAAAAACTCTGAACTTTTTGATGGCCGGTACACTGTTATACGTAGAGATAGGTCAAATATGGATAATCGGGATTTACGTGGAGGTGGGGTGCTGATTGCACTCAAGTCTAATATTTATTTCAAAGAGTTATCCATGGGTGATGATCAGGGGGAATTGGTGTGGATTAAAATTGATCTAGCTGTTGGCAAATATTTGTTTTTATGTGTAGTATATATTAAACCTGCTTCTGATTTTATTGCCTATGACAAATTTTTCAATCTGTTTGAAGCTGATTTTGGTTGTTTTAATCATGACATTATTATAGTTGGTGATTTTAACCTACCTGGTATTGTCTGGCCCTGTGTCATGTCTAATGAAGTTAATCACACGAATACTGAAATGTTACTTATGAATTTTTTAAACCTGTATGAGATGAATCAACTGAACAAGGTGTTGAATATCAATGACAGAGCTTTGGATCTGGTTATCTCTAGATATGATGAACGTATTTTAAGTATTAAACGGGCTAGTGTTGAGGATATTTTGCCTCCTGAGGATGTACATCATCCCTCTATCATTATAACTCTTAATTATACTAAGACTCCAAGAGTCAAGGTGACTGGGAGGCCTCTTTCTGATTGTGTGCGATATGATTTTAAAAAGGCTGATTTTGAACTCTTGTATAAACAATTGAGTAATGTTGATTGGAATTTCTTGAATTGGTCTAATAATATTGACTATGTGGTTAGTGCTTTTTATCTTCATCTTTTTCAAATTTTTGATACATGTATTCCTAAGACGGTTGCTAGAGTCAGTGACTACCCTCCCTGGTTTGGTCGTGGTACTATACGGAATATCAGGCTGAAGAACAGGTTTCGTGAAAAATATAGACAGCGAGGTTTGACTTATGACCTTATTCAGTATAAAGTGCTTAGAGCTAAGATTAAGTCTGATATTAATAGTGATTATAAATCTTATGTTAGGTTGGTTGAATTGTCTATTAAAAGCAATCCTAAGCGTTTTTGGTCCTATAGTAAGTCTAAAGATAAGACTGTGTGCAAAACTATGAATTTGAATAATACTTTGTATTCCACTGATAAATCCATTGCTAATGCTTTCGCTGATTCTTTTTGTGCTAATTATATTGTCAGTACACCGTTCGATGCTGATTCGTTTCCGGCTGGGCATTACAATTCGGATATCTCTGGTGTTGTGAGTGTTGGTCTTGTTACTTTGAATGATGTTTCTGATGGCATTAATGGTCTTAAGGGTTCTGGCTCGTTGGGTTTAGACAATATTCCTGCTTATATTATTAAGGCGTGTTCTGAATATCTTGTATATCCTTTACTCATTATGTTTAACCTGTCTATCAGGTGTAATGTTTTTCCAGAGGAATGGAAGAGATCGAGAATTGTTCCTATTTTTAAAAAAGGTGACAAATGTCGTATTGATAACTATAGGCCCATCTCCATTATTTCTCCTTTTGCCAAGGTTTTTGAGTTTGTGTTGCATAGATATATATACAGACAAGTTAGGTCGTTTATTTCTGTCAATCAGCATGGTTTCATGAGAGGCAGGTCAACTGTTACAAATCTTCTTTGTTTTAATTCGTATGTAATTGATGCCATTGATGCTGGGGGTCAATTAGATGTTGTTTACACGGATTTTGCGAAGGCTTTTGATTCGGTTGATCACGGTATTCTGATACATAAATTGAATAGTATTGGGTTCTGTCCTAATTTGGTTATGTTGTTGAAGTCATATTTGGGTTCTAGGTTTTCATGTGTAAATTTTGGTTCGTCATCGAGTAGGAGCTTTTCGGCTACATCTGGTGTGCCCCAGGGCTCTATTCTTGGTCCCCTTTTATTTATTATCTTTATTAATGATCTTGCTGATTGTTTTGGAAATTGCCTTTTTTATGCGGACGATCTGAAGATTTTGTGTCCTATTTTTGATGCTGTTTCGTGTAATAATATTCAGTCGGAGCTGCTTGTCCTTTCTGATTGGTGTGGCAAAAATCGTTTGCATCTCAATATCAGTAAATGTAGTGTGGTGTCGTTTACTCGTAAAAAAGTGCCTATTTTATTTTCGTATGCTATTAGCAACTCTGTTTTGACTAGAAGGTTTTCTATTGCTGATCTTGGGGTCACGTATACATCTGATTTTTCTTTTTCCACACATGTCTCCAATATTTGTGCTAAATCATACAGAAATCTAGGCTACATCAGGAGGATTACGCATGATTTTGTAAATGAGGATTCCAGAATAGTTCTTTTCAATGCCTTGGTCAGGTCTGGGCAGGAGTATGCGTCTGTGGTTTGGAGGCCTTTTCAGGCCGTTCACCCTAGAAGGATTGAGGTCATCCAGAATAGTTTCTTTATTTTAGGAAAACTGGCATTAGTTGTTATGCATTGTCTTCTGCTTTTTTGCGTGGTTTGTTTGGTGTTGTAAGCTTACAGAGAAGAAGGGATTTTATTCTGTGTTCTTTTTTCAGGGGTTTGTTTCGTGGCCGAGTTGACTGTTCCCATGTCTTGGGTGGGATTGGTTTTCATGTCCCACAGTATAGAACTAGAAGCTTGAATTTATTTGCCATTAGGAAGTTTGGGTCGAGTATTGGCAATAATTGTGCTATAAATTGCTTTTCTAAATTATACAATGGTTTCCCTGATTATCTTGATAATTTTTATTCTTCTGATAAGGATTTTAAAGAGCATTTGTTGTGAACATCTTGTGTTTTATTAGATGTATTCTTGTGAAGTGTTTTTTAATTTTAATGTTTTAACTTTTTAATGTATTTTAAATTTTTTTTAATGTATGTCATGGTATTTTGAATGTAGTTTTGCTCCTGCATGCTGTAACTGGGACTACGTCCTGTTGCTTGCAGTCTTTGTAATAAATAAATAAATAAATAAATAAAATAAATAAAGAATTAATGTATTCAGTAAAATGCTTCAAAATCCTAAATTAAACATCGCGGAATGCATTGAAGGCTTAGATAATCTTAAAAAATATTTAGTTTCCCAAAGATCTGACGATAATTTTAAACTATTTGTCGATTCAGCAACAACACTTGCTAGAGATTTAGGTATTGATCCCGAATTTCCCATGTCGAAGCTCAGGAAAAAGGTCCGTTTATTTGATTACGAGGGCAGTGATGAACCAGTTTCAAATCCCTTCCAGCAATTCAAGACTGCTTTTTAATTTGCAATTCTTGATCACGCGATCTCTTCGGTAAATGAAAGATTTACCTTATTATCTGAGTGGCATTCAATATTCTGCTTTCTGTATGAGTTTCACAACATTTCTAATGATGATCTCATGAAAGCCTGCATGGACTTAGATATTAAGTTACAGGTACAGGAGGAAGGAAGTATTGTGAAAGATATAGACGGTATACAACTCTTTAATGAAATAACTTCATTCAAAGATATTTTTCCAGGTAAAAAACAGCCAATTTAGATATTAGAAATTATAGTCAAAAATGAACTCATTCCCTGTTTTCCAAATTTTGCTCTAGCAATAAGAAATTTTTTAACCTTACCTGTTTCTGTGGCTTCAGGTGAAAGAAGTTTCAGTAAATTAAAAATTATTAAAAATTACTTGAGAAATAATATGACAGAAGAAAGGCTTTCAGATTTGGGCATCATCTCTATTGAATCGGAAATCTCTGAAAAAATTGATTTCACCGAAATTATTGACAAATTTTCTTCTCAGAAAGCCAGAAAAGTTATTTTATAGTTAATTATTAGGTAGTCTTTGTAGAAGGACTGATTTATATACTTTTCGTTTCACGAGATTTATGCTTTAGTACTTTTTTTTATTAGATTATATTTTCTGAGTAAATACTGTTGTTTTGCATTTCTAATTATAAAATGTCTATTTTTATTTCAAAGGTAATATTTTTGTTTGTTTATAATTCTGTTAAAGTATTTTGTCGCTATTATAACCTATTAGCTGGCCAAAAAATAAAGTTTTGCACTTCAAATTTTATTTGCATTTTTATTAATGTTTTACTTTTTACTCTTATACAGGTAGATGAATTTATAACGTCAACGTTAAGTATTAGTCAAAATATGAAAAATTCTCTAGAGGGGCGGCACATTAGGTCTTTGCACGCGGGCGGCCGACACCCTAGGATCGGCCCTGCGCATACCCGTTGAAAATCAACGGCCCCACATTAAGCAACCCCTGAATAATGTAAATTTTTTAACAATTCGCGTTTCTTATTTATTCGACAAATCGAACATTTAGTTTTGAGGCACCCCCAAAAGTTCAAAATATCGGAAAACTGAAATTGCACATGTTCTTCCTTTCGAACTATCTACCTGTACACCAAATGTGAAGTCTGTATCTTATTTCGAAGCATGTTTTTTTTTTTATCAATTCACATTTCGAACGTTTTCCTCTGGAAAACCCCCTTAAACGAACATTTTTGAAATATTATATTCGTTTTGGGTGTTTTCATCAAATGATAAGTCTATATTTAAAATTTTGAGCCTCTATCAAATTTTAAAGGGGCCGTTTCTCATTTATTCGGAAAATCGAACATTTTTGTGTGCGACACCCCCTTAAGTTGGAAATATTGGAAATCTGAAATTACACACTTTCATCCTTTCCAACGGTTTACCTATATACCAAATTTGAAGTTCCTATCTTATCGCAAAGCAGGCTTTCCTATCATTTCACTTTTCGAACGTTTTGGTGTGCGGCACCCCCTTGAGTAGAAAATATTGGAAATCTGAAAATGCACACTTTCTTCCTTTCGAACGATTCACCTATACACCAAATTTGAAGTCTCTACCTCATCGCAAAGCATACTCTCCTATCATTTCACTTTTCGAACGTTTTGGTGTGCTGCACCCCCCCCCCCCCTTAAGTAGAAAATATTGGAAATCTGAATTTGCACACTTTCTTCCTTTCGAACGATTTACCCATACACCAAATTTGAAGTCTCTATCTCATCGCAAAGCATGCTTTCCCGTCATTTCACTTTTCGAACGTTTTGGTGTGGGGCACCCCCTCTATAGAACGTTTTCGAAAAATTCGATTTTTCCAGGGGGTTTTATCGAACGACCGAGCCGTGTACCATATTGCAAGTCTCTATCTATTCGGGAAGTGCCTAAAAAAGGCGTGACAGACAGACGGACAGACAGACAGACAGACAGACGGACAGACAGACAGACAGACGGACACTTGGCAATTAGTATATACTAGCCGCATACCCGTTGAAAATCAACAGCCCCACATTAAGCAACCCCTGAATAATGTAAATTTTTTACTTATTTATTCGACAAATCGAACATTTAGTTTTGAGGCACCCCTAAAAGTTCAAAATATCGGAAAACTGAAATTGTACATGTTCTTCCTTTCGAACTATCTACCTGTACACCAAATTTGAAGTCTGTATCATATTTCGAAGCATGTTTTTTTTTATCAATTCACATTTCGAACGTTTTCCTCTGGAAAACCCCCTTAAACGAGCATTTTTGAAAAATTATACTCGTTTTGGGTGTTTTCATCAAATGATTAGTCTATATTTAAAATTTTGAGCCTCTATCAAATTTTAAAGGGGCCGTTTCTCATTTATTCGGAAAATCGAACATTTTTGTGCGCGACACCCCCTTAAGTAGGAAATATTGGAAATCTGAAATTACACACTATCTTCCTTTCCAACGGTTTACCTATATACCAAATTTGAAGTCCCTATCTTATCGTAAAGCAGGCTTTCCTATCATTTCACTTTTCGAACGTTTTGGTGTGCGGCACCCCCTTGAGTAGAAAATATTGGAAATCTGAAAATGCACACTTTCTGCCTTTCGAACGATTCACCCATACACCAAATATGAAGTTTCTACCTCATCGCAAAGCATGCTCTCCTATCATTTCACTTTTCGAACGTTTTGGTGTGCTGCACCCCCCCCCCCCCTTAAGTAGAAAATATTGGAAATCTGAAATTGCACACTTTCTTCCTTTCGAACGATTTACCCATACACCAAATTTGAAGTCTCTATCTCATCGCAAAGCATGCTTTCCCGTAGTTTCACTTTTCGAACGTTTTGGTGTGGGGCACCCCCTCTATAGAACGTTTTCGAAAAATTCGATTTTTCCAGGGGGTTTTATCGAACGACCGAGCCGTGTACCAAATTGCAAGTCTCTATCTATTCGGGAAGTGCCTAAAAAAGGCGTGACAGACAGACGGACAGACAGACAGACAGACAGACGGACAGACAGACAGACAGACGGACACTTGGCAATTAGTATATACTAGCCGCATACCCGTTGAAAATCAACGGCCCCACATTAAGCAACCCCTGAATAATGTAAATTTTTTACTTATTTATTCGACAAATCGAACATTTAGTTTTGAGGCACCCCCAAAAGTTCAAAATATCGGAAAACTGAAATTGCACATGTTCTTCCTTTCGAACTATCTACCTGTACACCAAATTTGAAGTCTGTATCTTATTTCGAAGCATGTTTTTTTTTATCAATTCACATTTCGAACGTTTTCCTCTGGAAAACCCCCTTAAACGAACATTTTTGAAAAATTATATTCGTTTTGGGTGTTTTCATCAAATGATTAGTCTATATTTAAAATTTTGAGCCTCTATCAAATTTTAAAGGGGCCGTTTCTCATTTATTCGGAAAATCGAACATTTTTATGCGCGACACCCCCTTAAGTAGGAAATATTGGAAATCTGAAATTACACACTTTCTTCCTTCTTCCCGGCCGTCCAAATAGCTGCTCTTAGTCCTCTGGACGAGTCGGACGGTCTGGGTCTTCAACACTTTCTTCCTTTCCAACGGTTTACCTATATACCAAATTTGAAGTCCCTATCTTATCGTAAAGCAGGCTTTCCTATCATTTCACTTTTCGAACGTTTTGGTGTGCGGCACCCCCTTGAGTAGAAAATATTGGAAATCTGAAAATGCACACTTTCTGCCTTTCGAACGATTCACCCATACACCAAATATGAAGTTTCTACCTCATCGCAAAGCATGCTCTCCTATCATTTCACTTTTCGAACGTTTTGGTGTGCTGCACCCCCCCTTAAGTAGAAAATATTGGAAATCTGAAATTGCACACTTTCTTCCTTTCGAACGATTTACCCATACACCAAATTTGAAGTCTCTATCTCATCGCAAAGCATGCTTTCTCGTAGTTTCACTTTTCGAACGTTTTGGTGTGGGGCACCCCCTCTATAGAACGTTTTCGAAAAATTCGATTTTTCCAGGGGGTTTTATCGAACGACCGAGCCGTGTACCAAATTGCAAGTCTCTATCTATTCGGGAAGTGCCTAAAAAAGGCGTGACAGACAGACGGACAGACAGACAGACAGACAGACGGACAGACAGACAGACAGACGGACACTTGGCAATTAGTATATACTAGCCGCATACCCGTTGAAAATCAACGGCCCCACATTAAGCAACCCCTGAATAATGTAAATTTTTTACTTATTTATTTGACAAATCGAACATTTAGTTTTGAGGCACCCCCAAAAGTTCAAAATATCGGAAAAGTGAAATTGCACATGTTCTTCCTTTCGAACTATCTACCTGTACACCAAATTTGAAGTCTGTATCTTATTTCGAAGCATGTTTTTTTTTATCAATTCACATTTCGAACGTTTTCCTCTGGAGAACCCCCTTAAACGAACATTTTTGAAAAATTATATTCGTTTCGGGTGTTTTCATCAAATGATTAGTCTATATATAAAATTTTGAGCCTCTATCAAATTTTAAAGGGGCCGTTTCTCATTTATTCGGAAAATCGAACATTTTTGTGTGCGGCACCCCCTTAAGTAGAAAATATTGGAAATCTGAAATTACACACTTTCTTCCTTTCGAACGGTTTACCTATATACCAAATTTGATGTCCCTATCTTATCGCAAAGCAGGCTTTCCTATCATTTCACTTTTCGAACGTTTTTGTGTGCGGCACCCCCTTGAGTAGAAAATATTGAAAATCTGAAAATGCACACTTTCTGCCTTTCGAACGATTTACCCATACACCAAATTTGAAGTCTCTACCTCATCGCAAAGCATTCTTTCCTATCATTTCACTTTTCGAACATTTTGGTGTGCTGCCCCCCCCCCCCTTAAGCAGAAAATATTGGAAATCTGAAATTGCACACTTTCTTCCTTTCGAGTGATTTACCCATACACCAAATTTGAAGTCTCTATCTCATCGCGAAGCATGCTTTCCCGTCATTTCACTTATCGAACGTTTTGGTGTGGGGCACCCCCCTCTATGGAACGTTTTCGAAAAATTCGATTTTTCCAGGGGGTTTTATCGAACGACCGAGCCGTGTACCAAATTGCAAGTCTCTATCTATTCTGGAAGTGCCTAAAAAAAGCGTGACAAACAGACGGACAGACAGACAGACGGACACTTGGCAATTAGTATATACTAGCCGAATACCCGTTGAAAATCAACGGTCTCGCAATAAGCAATCCCTGAATAATGTAAATTTTATAATAATTCGCGTTTCACATTTATTCGACAAATCGAATATTTTGGTGTGCAGAACCCCCTAAAGGAGAAAATATTGGAAAACTAAATTTTCGCACTTCTTCCTTTGTTTGTATTGTGTTTTTTAGCAGATGATTGGCCCATATACCAAATATCAAGCCTCTATCCCATTTAAAAGGAAGCGTGCCTCATTTATTCAGAAAATCGAACATATTAGTGTGCGCACCCCTTAAAGTAGCAAATATTGGAAATCTGAAATTTCACACTTTCTTCCTTTCAAACTATCTACCCTTACACCAAATTTGATATCTCTATCTCATTTCGAAGCATGGTTTTTTGTCAATTCTCTTTTCGAACGTTTCGAACGAATAGATAGAGACATCGGCACCCCCTATACAATAGCAAATGTTGGAAGACTGAAATTGCACACTTTCTTCCTTTCCAACTTTTTACCCGTACGCCAAATTTGAAGTCTCTATCTCATCGTGAAGCATGCTTTTCTAGCATTTCATCTTTCGAATGCTTTTGTGTGGAGTACCCACCCCTTTAACTATACATTTTTTAAAAACTCTATTCTTTTTGTGATTTCTATGAGATGTTTCGCCCATATACCAAATATAAAGCCTCTATCACGTTTTTAAAGGAGCGTTTCTCCTTCATTCCGAAAATCGAACATTTTGGTGTGCGGCACCCCCTAAAGAAGAAAATATTGGTAAACTGAAATTGTACACTTTCGCCCTTTCAAAATATCTATCCTTACACCAAATCTGATATCTCTATCTCATTCCAAAGCATGGTTTTTTTTATCAATTGACTTTTCGAACGTTTTACTCTGGAGCACCCCCTTAAACGAACATTTTTGAAAAACTGTATTCGTCTTGGGCGTTTTCGTCAAATTATTAGCCCATATACCAATCAAATTTCAAGGCGTAAATCGAACATTTTGTAATTTTTCTGTAAATTGAACATTTTGTAAATTTTTCTGTAAATCGAACATTTTGGTGTGCGGCACCCCCTTAAGTAGAAAATATTGGAAATCTGAAATTGCACAATTTCTTCCTTTCGAACGATTTACCCATACCCCAAATTTGAAGTCTCTACCTTATCGCAAAGCATTCTTCACTATCATTTCACTTTTCGAACGTTTTAGTGTGCGGCACCCCCTTAAGTAGAAAATATTGGAAATCTGAAATTCCGCACTTTCTTTGTTTCAAACGATTTACCCATACTCCAAACTTGAAGTCTCTATCTCATCGCAAAGCATGCTCTCCTATCATTTCACTTTTCGAACGTTTTGGTGTGTGGCACCCCCTCTATGGAACGTTTTCGAAAAATTCGATTTTTCCAGGGGGTTTTATCGAACGACCGAGCCGTGTACCAAATTGCAAGTCTCTATCTATTCGGGAAGTGCCTAAAAAAGGCGTGACAGACAGACGGAAAGACAGACAGACGGACAGACAGAGAGACGGACACTTGGCAATTAGTATATACTAGCCGCATACCCGTTGAAAATCAACGGCCCCACATTAAGCAACCCTGAATAATGTAAATTTTTTAATAATTCGCGTTTCTTATTTATTCGACAAATCGAACATTTAGTTTTGAGGCACCCCCAAAAGTTCAAAATATCGGAAAAGTGAAATTGCACATGTTCTTCCTTTCGAACTATCTACCTGTACACCAAATTTGAAGTCTGTATCTTATTTCGAAGCATGTTTTTTTTTATCAATTCACATTTCGAACGTTTTCCTCTGGAGAACCCCCTTAAACGAACATTTTTGAAAAATTATATTCGTTTCGGGTGTTTTCATCAAATGATTAGTCTATATATAAAATTTTGAGCCTCTATCAAATTTTAAAGGGGCCGTTTCTCATTTATTCGGAAAATCGAACATTTTTGTGTGCGGCACCCCCTTAAGTAGAAAATATTGGAAATCTGAAATTACACACTTTCTTCCTTTCGAACGGTTTACCTATATACCAAATTTGATGTCCCTATCTTATCGCAAAGCAGGCTTTCCTATCATTTCACTTTTCGAACGTTTTTGTGTGCGGCACCCCCTTGAGTAGAAAATATTGAAAATCTGAAAATGCACACTTTCTGCCTTTCGAACGATTTACCCATACACCAAATTTGAAGTCTCTACCTCATCGCAAAGCATTCTTTCCTATCATTTCACTTTTCGAACATTTTGGTGTGCTGCCCCCCCCCCCCCCCCCTTAAGCAGAAAATATTGGAAATCTGAAATTGCACACTTTCTTCCTTTCGAGTGATTTACCCATACACCAAATTTGAAGTCTCTATCTCATCGCGAAGCATGCTTTCCCGTCATTTCACTTATCGAACGTTTTGGTGTGGGGCACCCCCCTCTATGGAACGTTTTCGAAAAATTCGATTTTTCCAGGGGGTTTTATCGAACGACCGAGCCGTGTACCAAATTGCAAGTCTCTATCTATTCTGGAAGTGCCTAAAAAAAGCGTGACAAACAGACGGACAGACAGACAGACGGACACTTGGCAATTAGTATATACTAGCCGAATACCCGTTGAAAATCAACGGTCTCGCAATAAGCAATCCCTGAATAATGTAAATTTTATAATAATTCGCGTTTCACATTTATTCGACAAATCGAATATTTTGGTGTGCAGAACCCCCTAAAGGAGAAAATATTGGAAAACTAAATTTTCGCACTTCTTCCTTTGTTTGTATTGTGTTTTTTAGCAGATGATTGGCCCATATACCAAATATCAAGCCTCTATCCCATTTAAAAGGAAGCGTGCCTCATTTATTCAGAAAATCGAACATATTAGTGTGCGCACCCCTTAAAGTAGCAAATATTGGAAATCTGAAATTTCACACTTTCTTCCTTTCAAACTATCTACCCTTACACCAAATTTGATATCTCTATCTCATTTCGAAGCATGGTTTTTTGTCAATTCTCTTTTCGAACGTTTCGAACGAATAGATAGAGACATCGGCACCCCCTATACAATAGCAAATGTTGGAAGACTGAAATTGCACACTTTCTTCCTTTCCAACTTTTTACCCGTACGCCAAATTTGAAGTCTCTATCTCATCGTGAAGCATGCTTTTCTAGCATTTCATCTTTCGAATGCTTTTGTGTGGAGTACCCACCCCTTTAACTATACATTTTTTAAAAACTCTATTCTTTTTGTGATTTCTATGAGATGTTTCGCCCATATACCAAATATAAAGCCTCTATCACGTTTTTAAAGGAGCGTTTCTCCTTCATTCCGAAAATCGAACATTTTGGTGTGCGGCACCCCCTAAAGAAGAAAATATTGGTAAACTGAAATTGTACACTTTCGCCCTTTCAAAATATCTATCCTTACACCAAATCTGATATCTCTATCTCATTCCAAAGCATGGTTTTTTTTATCAATTGACTTTTCGAACGTTTTACTCTGGAGCACCCCCTTAAACGAACATTTTTGAAAAACTGTATTCGTCTTGGGCGTTTTCGTCAAATTATTAGCCCATATACCAATCAAATTTCAAGGCGTAAATCGAACATTTTGTAATTTTTCTGTAAATTGAACATTTTGTAAATTTTTCTGTAAATCGAACATTTTGGTGTGCGGCACCCCCTTAAGTAGAAAATATTGGAAATCTGAAATTGCACAATTTCTTCCTTTCGAACGATTTACCCATACCCCAAATTTGAAGTCTCTACCTTATCGCAAAGCATTCTTCACTATCATTTCACTTTTCGAACGTTTTAGTGTGCGGCACCCCCTTAAGTAGAAAATATTGGAAATCTGAAATTCCGCACTTTCTTTGTTTCAAACGATTTACCCATACTCCAAACTTGAAGTCTCTATCTCATCGCAAAGCATGCTCTCCTATCATTTCACTTTTCGAACGTTTTGGTGTGTGGCACCCCCTCTATGGAACGTTTTCGAAAAATTCGATTTTTCCAGGGGGTTTTATCGAACGACCGAGCCGTGTACCAAATTGCAAGTCTCTATCTATTCGGGAAGTGCCTAAAAAAGGCGTGACAGACAGACGGAAAGACAGACAGACGGACAGACAGAGAGACGGACACTTGGCAATTAGTATATACTAGCCGCATACCCGTTGAAAATCAACGGCCCCACATTAAGCAACCCTGAATAATGTAAATTTTTTAATAATTCGCGTTTCTTATTTATTCGACAAATCGAACATTTAGTTTTGAGGCACCCCCAAAAGTTCAAAATATCGGAAAAGTGAAATTGCACATGTTCTTCCTTTCGAACTATCTACCTGTACACCAAATTTGAAGTCTGTATCTTATTTCGAAGCATGTTTTTTTTTATCAATTCACATTTCGAACGTTTTCCTCTGGAGAACCCCCTTAAACGAACATTTTTGAAAAATTATATTCGTTTCGGGTGTTTTCATCAAATGATTAGTCTATATATAAAATTTTGAGCCTCTATCAAATTTTAAAGGGGCCGTTTCTCATTTATTCGGAAAATCGAACATTTTTGTGTGCGGCACCCCCTTAAGTAGAAAATATTGGAAATCTGAAATTACACACTTTCTTCCTTTCGAACGGTTTACCTATATACCAAATTTGATGTCCCTATCTTATCGCAAAGCAGGCTTTCCTATCATTTCACTTTTCGAACGTTTTGGTGTGCGGCACCCCCTTAAGTAAGAAATATTGGAAATCTGAAATTACACACTTTCTTCTTTTCGAACGGTTTACCCATACACCAAATTTGAAGTCTCTACCTCATCGCAAAGCATTCTTTCCTGTCATTTCACTTTTCGAACGTTTTGGTGTGCTGCACCCCCCCTTAAGCAAAAAATATTGGAAATCTGAAATTACACACTTTCTTCCTTTCGAGTGATTTACCCATATACCAAATTTGAAGTCTCTATCTCATCGCGAAGCATGCTTTCCCGTCATTTCACTTATCGAACGTTTTGGTGTGTGGCACCCCCTCTATGGAACGTTTTCGAAAAATTCGATTTTTCCAGGGGGTTTTATCGAACGACCGAGCCGTGTACCAAATTGCAAGTCTCTATCTATTCGGTAAGTGCCTAAAAAAGGCTTGACAGACAGACGGACAGACAGACAGACGGACACTTGGCAATTAGTATATACTAGCCGCATACCCGTTGAAAATCAACGGCCCAACATTAAGCAACCCCTGAATAATGTAAATTTTTTAACAATTCGCGTTTCTTATTTATTCGACAAATCGAACATTTAGTTTTGAGGCACCCCCAAAAGTTCAAAATATCGGAAAACTGAAATTGCACATGTTCTTCCTTTCGAACTATCTACCTGTACACCAAATGTGAAGTCTGTATCTTATTTCGAAGCATGTTTTTTTTTTATCAATTCACATTTCGAACGTTTTCCTCTGGAAAACCCCCTTAAACGAACATTTTTGAAATATTATATTCGTTTTGGGTGTTTTCATCAAATGATAAGTCTATATTTAAAATTTTGAGCCTGTATCAAATTTTAAAGGGGCCGTTTCTCATTTATTCGGAAAATCGAACATTTTTGTGTGCGACACCCCCTTAAGTTGGAAATATTGGAAATCTGAAATTACACACTTTCTTCCCATACCATAAACCCCTGGGTTGGTCGTGTGGTCTGGGCCTTCAACACTTTCTTCCCTTCTAACGGTTTACCTATATACCAAATTTGAAGTCCCTATCTTATCGCAAAGCAGGCTTTCCTATCATTTCACTTTTCGAACGTTTTGGTTTGCGGCACCCCCTTGAGTAGAAAATATTGGAAATCTGAAAATGCACACTTTCTGCCTTTCGAACGATTTACCCATACACCAAATTTGAAGTCTCTACCTCATCGCAAAGCATGCTCTCCTATCATTTCACTTTTCGAACGTTTTGGTGTGCTGCACGCCCCCTTAAGTAGAAAATATTGGAAATCTGAAATTGCACACTTTCTTCCTTTCGAACGATTTACCCATACACCAAATTTCAAGTCTCTGTCTCATCGCAAGCATGCTTTCCTGTCATTTCACTTTTCGAACGTTTTGGTGTGGGGCACCCCCTCTATAGAACGTTTTCGATAAATTCGATTTTTCCAGGGGGTTTTATCGAACGACCGAGCCGTGTACCAAATTGCAAGTCTCTATCTATTCGGGAAGTGCCTAAAAAAGGCGTGACAGACAGACGGACAGACAGACAGACAGACAGACGGACAGACAGACAGACAGACGGACACTTGGCAATTAGTATATACTAGCCGCATACCCGTTGAAAATCAACGGCCCCACATTAAGCAACCCCTGAATAATGTAAATTTTTTACTTATTTATTCGACAAATCGAACATTTAGTTTTGAGGCACCCCCAAAAGTTCAAAATATCGGAAAACTGAAATTGCACATGTTCTTCCTTTCGAACTATCTACCTGTACACCAAATTTGAAGTCTGTATCTTATTTCGAAGCATGTTTTTTTTTATCAATTCACATTTTGAACGTTTTCCTCTGGAGAACCCCCTTAAACGAACATTTTTGAAAAATTATATTCGTTTTGGGTGTTTTCATCAAATGATTAGTCTATATTTAAAATTTTGAGCCTCTATCAAATTTTAAAGGGGCCGTTTCTCATTTATTCGGAAAATCGAACATTTTTGTGCGCGACACCCCCTTAAGTAGGAAATATTGGAAATCTGAAATTACACACTATCTTCCTTTCCAACGGTTTACCTATATACCAAATTTGAAGTCCCTATCTTATCGTAAAGCAGGCTTTCCTATCATTTCACTTTTCGAACGTTTTGGTGTGCGGCACCCCCTTGAGTAGAAAATATTGGAAATCTGAAAATGCACACTTTCTGCCTTTCGAACGATTCACCCATACACCAAATATGAAGTTTCTACCTCATCGCAAAGCATGCTCTCCTATCATTTCACTTTTCGAACGTTTTGGTGTGGGGCACCCCCTCTATAGAACGTTTTCGAAAAATTCGATTTTTCCAGGGGGTTTTATCGAACGACCGAGCCGTGTACCAAATTGCAAGTCTCTATCTATTCGGGAAGTGCCTAAAAAAAGCGTGACAGACAGACGGACAGACAGACAGACGGACACTTGGCAATTAGTATATACTAGCCGCATACCCGTTGAAAATCAACGGCCCCACATTAAGCAACCCCTGAATAATGTAAATTTTTTAATAATTCGCGTTTCTTATTTATTCGACAAATCGAACATTTAGTTTTGAGGCACCCCCAAAAGTTCAAAATGTCAGAAAACTGAAATTGCACATGTTCTTCCTTTCGAACTATCTACCTGTACACCAAATTTGAAGTCTGTATCTTATTTCGAAGCATGTTTTTTTTTATCAATTCACATTTCGAACGTTTTCCTCTGGAAAACCCCCTTAAACGAACATTTTTGAAAAATTATATTCGTTTTGGGTGTTTTCATCAAATGATTAGTCTATATTTAAAATTTTGTGGCTCTATCAAATTTTAAAGGGGCCGTTTCTCATTTATTCGGAAAATCGAATATTTTTGTGTGCGACACTCCCTTAAGTAGGAAATATTGGAAATCTGAAATTACACACTTTCTTCCCATACCATAAACCCCTGGGTTGGTCGTGTGGTCTGGGCCTTCAACACTTTCTTCCCTTCTAACGGTTTACCTATATACCAAATTTGAAGTCCCTATCTTATCGCAAAGCAGGCTTTCCTATCATTTCACTTTTCGAACGTTTTGGTTTGCGGCACCCCCTTGAGTAGAAAATATTGGAAATCTGAAAATGCACACTTTCTGCCTTTCGAACGATTTACCCATACACCAAATTTGAAGTCTCTACCTCATCGCAAAGCATGCTCTCCTATCATTTCACTTTTCGAACGTTTTGGTGTGCTGCACGCCCCCTTAAGTAGAAAATATTGGAAATCTGAAATTGCACACTTTCTTCCTTTCGAACGATTTACCCATACACCAAATTTCAAGTCTCTGTCTCATCGCAAGCATGCTTTCCTGTCATTTCACTTTTCGAACGTTTTGGTGTGGGGCACCCCCTCTATAGAACGTTTTCGATAAATTCGATTTTTCCAGGGGGTTTTATCGAACGACCGAGCCGTGTACCAAATTGCAAGTCTCTATCTATTCGGGAAGTGCCTAAAAAAGGCGTGACAGACAGACGGACAGACAGACAGACAGACAGACGGACAGACAGACAGACAGACGGACACTTGGCAATTAGTATATACTAGCCGCATACCCGTTGAAAATCAACGGCCCCACATTAAGCAACCCCTGAATAATGTAAATTTTTTACTTATTTATTCGACAAATCGAACATTTAGTTTTGAGGCACCCCCAAAAGTTCAAAATATCGGAAAACTGAAATTGCACATGTTCTTCCTTTCGAACTATCTACCTGTACACCAAATTTGAAGTCTGTATCTTATTTCGAAGCATGTTTTTTTTTATCAATTCACATTTTGAACGTTTTCCTCTGGAGAACCCCCTTAAACGAACATTTTTGAAAAATTATATTCGTTTTGGGTGTTTTCATCAAATGATTAGTCTATATTTAAAATTTTGAGCCTCTATCAAATTTTAAAGGGGCCGTTTCTCATTTATTCGGAAAATCGAACATTTTTGTGCGCGACACCCCCTTAAGTAGGAAATATTGGAAATCTGAAATTACACACTATCTTCCTTTCCAACGGTTTACCTATATACCAAATTTGAAGTCCCTATCTTATCGTAAAGCAGGCTTTCCTATCATTTCACTTTTCGAACGTTTTGGTGTGCGGCACCCCCTTGAGTAGAAAATATTGGAAATCTGAAAATGCACACTTTCTGCCTTTCGAACGATTCACCCATACACCAAATATGAAGTTTCTACCTCATCGCAAAGCATGCTCTCCTATCATTTCACTTTTCGAACGTTTTGGTGTGCTGCACCCCCCCCCCCTTAAGTAGAAAATATTGGAAATCTGAAATTGCACACTTTCTTCCTTTCGAACGATTTACCCATACACCAAATTTGAAGTCTCTATCTCATCGCAAAGCATGCTTTCCCGTAGTTTCACTTTTCGAACGTTTTGGTGTGGGGCACCCCCTCTATAGAACGTTTTCGAAAAATTCGATTTTTCCAGGGGGTTTTATCGAACGACCGAGCCGTGTACCAAATTGCAAGTCTCTATCTATTCGGGAAGTGCCTAAAAAAGGCGTGACAGACAGACGGACAGACAGACAGACAGACAGACGGACAGACAGACAGACAGACGGACACTTGGCAATTAGTATATACTAGCCGCATACCCGTTGAAAATCAACGGCCCCACATTAAGCAACCCCTGAATAATGTAAATTTTTTACTTATTTATTCGACAAATCGAACATTTAGTTTTGAGGCACCCCCAAAAGTTCAAAATATCGGAAAACTGAAATTGCACATGTTCTTCCTTTCGAACTATCTACCTGTACACCAAATTTGAAGTCTGTATCTTATTTCGAAGCATGTTTTTTTTTATCAATTCACATTTTGAACGTTTTCCTCTGGAGAACCCCCTTAAACGAACATTTTTGAAAAATTATATTCGTTTTGGGTGTTTTCATCAAATGATTAGTCTATATTTAAAATTTTGAGCCTCTATCAAATTTTAAAGGGGCCGTTTCTCATTTATTCGGAAAATCGAACATTTTTGTGCGCGACACCCCCTTAAGTAGGAAATATTGGAAATCTGAAATTACACACTATCTTCCTTTCCAACGGTTTACCTATATACCAAATTTGAAGTCCCTATCTTATCGTAAAGCAGGCTTTCCTATCATTTCACTTTTCGAACGTTTTGGTGTGCGGCACCCCCTTGAGTAGAAAATATTGGAAATCTGAAAATGCACACTTTCTGCCTTTCGAACGATTCACCCATACACCAAATATGAAGTTTCTACCTCATCGCAAAGCATGCTCTCCTATCATTTCACTTTTCGAACGTTTTGGTGTGCTGCACCCCCCCCCCCTTAAGTAGAAAATATTGGAAATCTGAAATTGCACACTTTCTTCCTTTCGAACGATTTACCCATACACCAAATTTGAAGTCTCTATCTCATCGCAAAGCATGCTTTCCCGTAGTTTCACTTTTCGAACGTTTTGGTGTGGGGCACCCCCTCTATAGAACGTTTTCGAAAAATTCGATTTTTCCAGGGGGTTTTATCGAACGACCGAGCCGTGTACCAAATTGCAAGTCTCTATCTATTCGGGAAGTGCCTAAAAAAGGCGTGACAGACAGACGGACAGACAGACAGACAGACAGACGGACAGACAGACAGACAGACGGACACTTGGCAATTAGTATATACTAGCCGCATACCCGTTGAAAATCAACGGCCCCACATTAAGCAACCCCTGAATAATGTAAATTTTTTACTTATTTATTCGACAAATCGAACATTTAGTTTTGAGGCACCCCCAAAAGTTCAAAATATCGGAAAACTGAAATTGCACATGTTCTTCCTTTCGAACTATCTACCTGTACACCAAATTTGAAGTCTGTATCTTATTTCGAAGCATGTTTTTTTTTATCAATTCACATTTCGAACGTTTTCCTCTGGAAAACCCCCTTAAACGAACATTTTTGAAAAATTATATTCGTTTTGGGTGTTTTCATCAAATGATTAGTCTATATTTAAAATTTTGAGCCTCTATCAAATTTTAAAGGGGCCGTTTCTCATTTATTCGGAAAATCGAACATTTTTATGCTCGACACCCCCTTAAGTAGGAAATATTGGAAATCTGAAATTACACACTTTCTTCCTTCTTCCCGGCCGTCCAAATAGCTGCTCTTAGTCCTCTGGACGAGTCGGACGGTCTGGGTCTTCAACACTTTCTTCCTTTCCAACGGTTTACCTATATACCAAATTTGAAGTCCCTATCTTATCGTAAAGCAGGCTTTCCTATCATTTCACTTTTCGAACGTTTTGGTGTGCGGCACCCCCTTGAGTAGAAAATATTGGAAATCTGAAAATGCACACTTTCTGCCTTTCGAACGATTCACCCATACACCAAATATGAAGTTTCTACCTCATCGCAAAGCATGCTCTCCTATCATTTCACTTTTCGAACGTTTTGGTGTGCTGCACCCCCCCTTAAGTAGAAAATATTGGAAATCTGAAATTGCACACTTTCTTCCTTTCGAACGATTTACCCATACACCAAATTTGAAGTCTCTATCTCATCGCAAAGCATGCTTTCTCGTAGTTTCACTTTTCGAACGTTTTGGTGTGGGGCACCCCCCTCTATGGAACGTTTTCGAAAAATTCGATTTTTCCAGGGGGTTTTATCGAACGACCGAGCCGTGTACCAAATTGCAAGTCTCTATCTATTCTGGAAGTGCCTAAAAAAAGCGTGACAAACAGACGGACAGACAGACAGACGGACACTTGGCAATTAGTATATACTAGCCGAATACCCGTTGAAAATCAACGGTCTCGCAATAAGCAATCCCTGAATAATGTAAATTTTATAATAATTCGCGTTTCACATTTATTCGACAAATCGAATATTTTGGTGTGCAGAACCCCCTAAAGGAGAAAATATTGGAAAACTAAATTTTCGCACTTCTTCCTTTGTTTGTATTGTGTTTTTTAGCAGATGATTGGCCCATATACCAAATATCAAGCCTCTATCCCATTTAAAAGGAAGCGTGCCTCATTTATTCAGAAAATCGAACATATTAGTGTGCGCACCCCTTAAAGTAGCAAATATTGGAAATCTGAAATTTCACACTTTCTTCCTTTCAAACTATCTACCCTTACACCAAATTTGATATCTCTATCTCATTTCGAAGCATGGTTTTTTGTCAATTCTCTTTTCGAACGTTTCGAACGAATAGATAGAGACATCGGCACCCCCTATACAATAGCAAATGTTGGAAGACTGAAATTGCACACTTTCTTCCTTTCCAACTTTTTACCCGTACGCCAAATTTGAAGTCTCTATCTCATCGTGAAGCATGCTTTTCTAGCATTTCATCTTTCGAATGCTTTTGTGTGGAGTACCCACCCCTTTAACTATACATTTTTTAAAAACTCTATTCTTTTTGTGATTTCTATGAGATGTTTCGCCCATATACCAAATATAAAGCCTCTATCACGTTTTTAAAGGAGCGTTTCTCCTTCATTCCGAAAATCGAACATTTTGGTGTGCGGCACCCCCTAAAGAAGAAAATATTGGTAAACTGAAATTGTACACTTTCGCCCTTTCAAAATATCTATCCTTACACCAAATCTGATATCTCTATCTCATTCCAAAGCATGGTTTTTTTTATCAATTGACTTTTCGAACGTTTTACTCTGGAGCACCCCCTTAAACGAACATTTTTGAAAAACTGTATTCGTCTTGGGCGTTTTCGTCAAATTATTAGCCCATATACCAATCAAATTTCAAGGCGTAAATCGAACATTTTGTAATTTTTCTGTAAATTGAACATTTTGTAAATTTTTCTGTAAATCGAACATTTTGGTGTGCGGCACCCCCTTAAGTAGAAAATATTGGAAATCTGAAATTGCACAATTTCTTCCTTTCGAACGATTTACCCATACCCCAAATTTGAAGTCTCTACCTTATCGCAAAGCATTCTTCACTATCATTTCACTTTTCGAACGTTTTAGTGTGCGGCACCCCCTTAAGTAGAAAATATTGGAAATCTGAAATTCCGCACTTTCTTTGTTTCAAACGATTTACCCATACTCCAAACTTGAAGTCTCTATCTCATCGCAAAGCATGCTCTCCTATCATTTCACTTTTCGAACGTTTTGGTGTGTGGCACCCCCTCTATGGAACGTTTTCGAAAAATTCGATTTTTCCAGGGGGTTTTATCGAACGACCGAGCCGTGTACCAAATTGCAAGTCTCTATCTATTCGGGAAGTGCCTAAAAAAGGCGTGACAGACAGACGGAAAGACAGACAGACGGACAGACAGAGAGACGGACACTTGGCAATTAGTATATACTAGCCGCATACCCGTTGAAAATCAACGGCCCCACATTAAGCAACCCTGAATAATGTAAATTTTTTAATAATTCGCGTTTCTTATTTATTCGACAAATCGAACATTTAGTTTTGAGGCACCCCCAAAAGTTCAAAATATCGGAAAAGTGAAATTGCACATGTTCTTCCTTTCGAACTATCTACCTGTACACCAAATTTGAAGTCTGTATCTTATTTCGAAGCATGTTTTTTTTTATCAATTCACATTTCGAACGTTTTCCTCTGGAGAACCCCCTTAAACGAACATTTTTGAAAAATTATATTCGTTTCGGGTGTTTTCATCAAATGATTAGTCTATATATAAAATTTTGAGCCTCTATCAAATTTTAAAGGGGCCGTTTCTCATTTATTCGGAAAATCGAACATTTTTGTGTGCGGCACCCCCTTAAGTAGAAAATATTGGAAATCTGAAATTACACACTTTCTTCCTTTCGAACGGTTTACCTATATACCAAATTTGATGTCCCTATCTTATCGCAAAGCAGGCTTTCCTATCATTTCACTTTTCGAACGTTTTGGTGTGCGGCACCCCCTTAAGTAAGAAATATTGGAAATCTGAAATTACACACTTTCTTCTTTTCGAACGGTTTACCCATACACCAAATTTGAAGTCTCTACCTCATCGCAAAGCATTCTTTCCTGTCATTTCACTTTTCGAACGTTTTGGTGTGCTGCACCCCCCCTTAAGCAAAAAATATTGGAAATCTGAAATTACACACTTTCTTCCTTTCGAGTGATTTACCCATATACCAAATTTGAAGTCTCTATCTCATCGCGAAGCATGCTTTCCCGTCATTTCACTTATCGAACGTTTTGGTGTGTGGCACCCCCTCTATGGAACGTTTTCGAAAAATTCGATTTTTCCAGGGGGTTTTATCGAACGACCGAGCCGTGTACCAAATTGCAAGTCTCTATCTATTCGGTAAGTGCCTAAAAAAGGCTTGACAGACAGACGGACAGACAGACAGACGGACACTTGGCAATTAGTATATACTAGCCGCATACCCGTTGAAAATCAACGGCCCAACATTAAGCAACCCCTGAATAATGTAAATTTTTTAACAATTCGCGTTTCTTATTTATTCGACAAATCGAACATTTAGTTTTGAGGCACCCCCAAAAGTTCAAAATATCGGAAAACTGAAATTGCACATGTTCTTCCTTTCGAACTATCTACCTGTACACCAAATGTGAAGTCTGTATCTTATTTCGAAGCATGTTTTTTTTTTATCAATTCACATTTCGAACGTTTTCCTCTGGAAAACCCCCTTAAACGAACATTTTTGAAATATTATATTCGTTTTGGGTGTTTTCATCAAATGATAAGTCTATATTTAAAATTTTGAGCCTGTATCAAATTTTAAAGGGGCCGTTTCTCATTTATTCGGAAAATCGAACATTTTTGTGTGCGACACCCCCTTAAGTTGGAAATATTGGAAATCTGAAATTACACACTTTCTTCCCATACCATAAACCCCTGGGTTGGTCGTGTGGTCTGGGCCTTCAACACTTTCTTCCCTTCTAACGGTTTACCTATATACCAAATTTGAAGTCCCTATCTTATCGCAAAGCAGGCTTTCCTATCATTTCACTTTTCGAACGTTTTGGTTTGCGGCACCCCCTTGAGTAGAAAATATTGGAAATCTGAAAATGCACACTTTCTGCCTTTCGAACGATTTACCCATACACCAAATTTGAAGTCTCTACCTCATCGCAAAGCATGCTCTCCTATCATTTCACTTTTCGAACGTTTTGGTGTGCTGCACGCCCCCTTAAGTAGAAAATATTGGAAATCTGAAATTGCACACTTTCTTCCTTTCGAACGATTTACCCATACACCAAATTTCAAGTCTCTGTCTCATCGCAAGCATGCTTTCCTGTCATTTCACTTTTCGAACGTTTTGGTGTGGGGCACCCCCTCTATAGAACGTTTTCGATAAATTCGATTTTTCCAGGGGGTTTTATCGAACGACCGAGCCGTGTACCAAATTGCAAGTCTCTATCTATTCGGGAAGTGCCTAAAAAAGGCGTGACAGACAGACGGACAGACAGACAGACAGACAGACGGACAGACAGACAGACAGACGGACACTTGGCAATTAGTATATACTAGCCGCATACCCGTTGAAAATCAACGGCCCCACATTAAGCAACCCCTGAATAATGTAAATTTTTTACTTATTTATTCGACAAATCGAACATTTAGTTTTGAGGCACCCCCAAAAGTTCAAAATATCGGAAAACTGAAATTGCACATGTTCTTCCTTTCGAACTATCTACCTGTACACCAAATTTGAAGTCTGTATCTTATTTCGAAGCATGTTTTTTTTTATCAATTCACATTTTGAACGTTTTCCTCTGGAGAACCCCCTTAAACGAACATTTTTGAAAAATTATATTCGTTTTGGGTGTTTTCATCAAATGATTAGTCTATATTTAAAATTTTGAGCCTCTATCAAATTTTAAAGGGGCCGTTTCTCATTTATTCGGAAAATCGAACATTTTTGTGCGCGACACCCCCTTAAGTAGGAAATATTGGAAATCTGAAATTACACACTATCTTCCTTTCCAACGGTTTACCTATATACCAAATTTGAAGTCCCTATCTTATCGTAAAGCAGGCTTTCCTATCATTTCACTTTTCGAACGTTTTGGTGTGCGGCACCCCCTTGAGTAGAAAATATTGGAAATCTGAAAATGCACACTTTCTGCCTTTCGAACGATTCACCCATACACCAAATATGAAGTTTCTACCTCATCGCAAAGCATGCTCTCCTATCATTTCACTTTTCGAACGTTTTGGTGTGGGGCACCCCCTCTATAGAACGTTTTCGAAAAATTCGATTTTTCCAGGGGGTTTTATCGAACGACCGAGCCGTGTACCAAATTGCAAGTCTCTATCTATTCGGGAAGTGCCTAAAAAAAGCGTGACAGACAGACGGACAGACAGACAGACGGACACTTGGCAATTAGTATATACTAGCCGCATACCCGTTGAAAATCAACGGCCCCACATTAAGCAACCCCTGAATAATGTAAATTTTTTAATAATTCGCGTTTCTTATTTATTCGACAAATCGAACATTTAGTTTTGAGGCACCCCCAAAAGTTCAAAATGTCAGAAAACTGAAATTGCACATGTTCTTCCTTTCGAACTATCTACCTGTACACCAAATTTGAAGTCTGTATCTTATTTCGAAGCATGTTTTTTTTTATCAATTCACATTTCGAACGTTTTCCTCTGGAAAACCCCCTTAAACGAACATTTTTGAAAAATTATATTCGTTTTGGGTGTTTTCATCAAATGATTAGTCTATATTTAAAATTTTGTGGCTCTATCAAATTTTAAAGGGGCCGTTTCTCATTTATTCGGAAAATCGAATATTTTTGTGTGCGACACTCCCTTAAGTAGGAAATATTGGAAATCTGAAATTACACACTTTCTTCCCATACCATAAACCCCTGGGTTGGTCGTGTGGTCTGGGCCTTCAACACTTTCTTCCCTTCTAACGGTTTACCTATATACCAAATTTGAAGTCCCTATCTTATCGCAAAGCAGGCTTTCCTATCATTTCACTTTTCGAACGTTTTGGTTTGCGGCACCCCCTTGAGTAGAAAATATTGGAAATCTGAAAATGCACACTTTCTGCCTTTCGAACGATTTACCCATACACCAAATTTGAAGTCTCTACCTCATCGCAAAGCATGCTCTCCTATCATTTCACTTTTCGAACGTTTTGGTGTGCTGCACGCCCCCTTAAGTAGAAAATATTGGAAATCTGAAATTGCACACTTTCTTCCTTTCGAACGATTTACCCATACACCAAATTTCAAGTCTCTGTCTCATCGCAAGCATGCTTTCCTGTCATTTCACTTTTCGAACGTTTTGGTGTGGGGCACCCCCTCTATAGAACGTTTTCGATAAATTCGATTTTTCCAGGGGGTTTTATCGAACGACCGAGCCGTGTACCAAATTGCAAGTCTCTATCTATTCGGGAAGTGCCTAAAAAAGGCGTGACAGACAGACGGACAGACAGACAGACAGACAGACGGACAGACAGACAGACAGACGGACACTTGGCAATTAGTATATACTAGCCGCATACCCGTTGAAAATCAACGGCCCCACATTAAGCAACCCCTGAATAATGTAAATTTTTTACTTATTTATTCGACAAATCGAACATTTAGTTTTGAGGCACCCCCAAAAGTTCAAAATATCGGAAAACTGAAATTGCACATGTTCTTCCTTTCGAACTATCTACCTGTACACCAAATTTGAAGTCTGTATCTTATTTCGAAGCATGTTTTTTTTTATCAATTCACATTTTGAACGTTTTCCTCTGGAGAACCCCCTTAAACGAACATTTTTGAAAAATTATATTCGTTTTGGGTGTTTTCATCAAATGATTAGTCTATATTTAAAATTTTGAGCCTCTATCAAATTTTAAAGGGGCCGTTTCTCATTTATTCGGAAAATCGAACATTTTTGTGCGCGACACCCCCTTAAGTAGGAAATATTGGAAATCTGAAATTACACACTATCTTCCTTTCCAACGGTTTACCTATATACCAAATTTGAAGTCCCTATCTTATCGTAAAGCAGGCTTTCCTATCATTTCACTTTTCGAACGTTTTGGTGTGCGGCACCCCCTTGAGTAGAAAATATTGGAAATCTGAAAATGCACACTTTCTGCCTTTCGAACGATTCACCCATACACCAAATATGAAGTTTCTACCTCATCGCAAAGCATGCTCTCCTATCATTTCACTTTTCGAACGTTTTGGTGTGCTGCACCCCCCCCCCCTTAAGTAGAAAATATTGGAAATCTGAAATTGCACACTTTCTTCCTTTCGAACGATTTACCCATACACCAAATTTGAAGTCTCTATCTCATCGCAAAGCATGCTTTCCCGTAGTTTCACTTTTCGAACGTTTTGGTGTGGGGCACCCCCTCTATAGAACGTTTTCGAAAAATTCGATTTTTCCAGGGGGTTTTATCGAACGACCGAGCCGTGTACCAAATTGCAAGTCTCTATCTATTCGGGAAGTGCCTAAAAAAGGCGTGACAGACAGACGGACAGACAGACAGACAGACAGACGGACAGACAGACAGACAGACGGACACTTGGCAATTAGTATATACTAGCCGCATACCCGTTGAAAATCAACGGCCCCACATTAAGCAACCCCTGAATAATGTAAATTTTTTACTTATTTATTCGACAAATCGAACATTTAGTTTTGAGGCACCCCCAAAAGTTCAAAATATCGGAAAACTGAAATTGCACATGTTCTTCCTTTCGAACTATCTACCTGTACACCAAATTTGAAGTCTGTATCTTATTTCGAAGCATGTTTTTTTTTATCAATTCACATTTTGAACGTTTTCCTCTGGAGAACCCCCTTAAACGAACATTTTTGAAAAATTATATTCGTTTTGGGTGTTTTCATCAAATGATTAGTCTATATTTAAAATTTTGAGCCTCTATCAAATTTTAAAGGGGCCGTTTCTCATTTATTCGGAAAATCGAACATTTTTGTGCGCGACACCCCCTTAAGTAGGAAATATTGGAAATCTGAAATTACACACTATCTTCCTTTCCAACGGTTTACCTATATACCAAATTTGAAGTCCCTATCTTATCGTAAAGCAGGCTTTCCTATCATTTCACTTTTCGAACGTTTTGGTGTGCGGCACCCCCTTGAGTAGAAAATATTGGAAATCTGAAAATGCACACTTTCTGCCTTTCGAACGATTCACCCATACACCAAATATGAAGTTTCTACCTCATCGCAAAGCATGCTCTCCTATCATTTCACTTTTCGAACGTTTTGGTGTGCTGCACCCCCCCCCCCTTAAGTAGAAAATATTGGAAATCTGAAATTGCACACTTTCTTCCTTTCGAACGATTTACCCATACACCAAATTTGAAGTCTCTATCTCATCGCAAAGCATGCTTTCCCGTAGTTTCACTTTTCGAACGTTTTGGTGTGGGGCACCCCCTCTATAGAACGTTTTCGAAAAATTCGATTTTTCCAGGGGGTTTTATCGAACGACCGAGCCGTGTACCAAATTGCAAGTCTCTATCTATTCGGGAAGTGCCTAAAAAAGGCGTGACAGACAGACGGACAGACAGACAGACAGACAGACGGACAGACAGACAGACAGACGGACACTTGGCAATTAGTATATACTAGCCGCATACCCGTTGAAAATCAACGGCCCCACATTAAGCAACCCCTGAATAATGTAAATTTTTTACTTATTTATTCGACAAATCGAACATTTAGTTTTGAGGCACCCCCAAAAGTTCAAAATATCGGAAAACTGAAATTGCACATGTTCTTCCTTTCGAACTATCTACCTGTACACCAAATTTGAAGTCTGTATCTTATTTCGAAGCATGTTTTTTTTTATCAATTCACATTTCGAACGTTTTCCTCTGGAAAACCCCCTTAAACGAACATTTTTGAAAAATTATATTCGTTTTGGGTGTTTTCATCAAATGATTAGTCTATATTTAAAATTTTGAGCCTCTATCAAATTTTAAAGGGGCCGTTTCTCATTTATTCGGAAAATCGAACATTTTTATGCTCGACACCCCCTTAAGTAGGAAATATTGGAAATCTGAAATTACACACTTTCTTCCTTCTTCCCGGCCGTCCAAATAGCTGCTCTTAGTCCTCTGGACGAGTCGGACGGTCTGGGTCTTCAACACTTTCTTCCTTTCCAACGGTTTACCTATATACCAAATTTGAAGTCCCTATCTTATCGTAAAGCAGGCTTTCCTATCATTTCACTTTTCGAACGTTTTGGTGTGCGGCACCCCCTTGAGTAGAAAATATTGGAAATCTGAAAATGCACACTTTCTGCCTTTCGAACGATTCACCCATACACCAAATATGAAGTTTCTACCTCATCGCAAAGCATGCTCTCCTATCATTTCACTTTTCGAACGTTTTGGTGTGCTGCACCCCCCCTTAAGTAGAAAATATTGGAAATCTGAAATTGCACACTTTCTTCCTTTCGAACGATTTACCCATACACCAAATTTGAAGTCTCTATCTCATCGCAAAGCATGCTTTCTCGTAGTTTCACTTTTCGAACGTTTTGGTGTGGGGCACCCCCTCTATAGAACGTTTTCGAAAAATTCGATTTTTCCAGGGGGTTTTATCGAACGACCGAGCCGTGTACCATATTGCAAGTCTCTATCTATTCGGGAAGTGCCTAAAAAAGGCGTGACAGACAGACGGACAGACAGACAGACAGACAGACAGACGGACAGACAGACAGACAGACGGACACTTGGCAATTAGTATATACTAGCCGCATACCCGTTGAAAATCAACGGCCCCACATTAAGCAACCCCTGAATAATGTAAATTTTTTACTTATTTATTTGACAAATCGAACATTTAGTTTTGAGGCACCCCCAAAAGTTCAAAATATCGGAAAAGTGAAATTGCACATGTTCTTCCTTTCGAACTATCTACCTGTACACCAAATTTGAAGTCTGTATCTTATTTCGAAGCATGTTTTTTTTTATCAATTCACATTTCGAACGTTTTCCTCTGGAGAACCCCCTTAAACGAACATTTTTGAAAAATTATATTCGTTTCGGGTGTTTTCATCAAATGATTAGTCTATATATAAAATTTTGAGCCTCTATCAAATTTTAAAGGGGCCGTTTCTCATTTATTCGGAAAATCGAACATTTTTGTGTGCGGCACCCCCTTAAGTAGAAAATATTGGAAATCTGAAATTACACACTTTCTTCCTTTCGAGTGATTTACCCATATACCAAATTTGAAGTCTCTATCTCATCGCGAAGCATGCTTTCCCGTCATTTCACTTATCGAACGTTTTGGTGTGTGGCACCCCCTCTATGGAACGTTTTCGAAAAATTCGATTTTTCCAGGGGGTTTTATCGAACGACCGAGCCGTGTACCATATTGCAAGTCTCTATCTATTCGGGAAGTGCCTAAAAAAGGCGTGACAGACAGACGGACAGACAGACAGACAGACAGACGGACAGACAGACAGACAGACGGACACTTGGCAATTAGTATATACTAGCCGCATACCCGTTGAAAATCAACAGCCCCACATTAAGCAACCCCTGAATAATGTAAATTTTTTAACAATTCGCGTTTCTTATTTATTCGACAAATCGAACATTTAGTTTTGAGGCACCCCCAAAAGTTCAAAATATCGGAAAACTGAAATTGCACATGTTCTTCCTTTCGAACTATCTACCTGTACACCAAATGTGAAGTCTGTATCTTATTTCGAAGCATGTTTTTTTTTTATCAATTCACATTTCGAACGTTTTCCTCTGGAAAACCCCCTTAAACGAACATTTTTGAAATATTATATTCGTTTTGGGTGTTTTCATCAAATGATAAGTCTATATTTAAAATTTTGAGCCTGTATCAAATTTTAAAGGGGCCGTTTCTCATTTATTCGGAAAATCGAACATTTTTGTGTGCGACACCCCCTTAAGTTGGAAATATTGGAAATCTGAAATTACACACTTTCATCCTTTCCAACGGTTTACCTATATACCAAATTTGAAGTTCCTATCTTATCGCAAAGCAGGCTTTCCTATCATTTCACTTTTCGAACGTTTTGGTGTGCGGCACCCCCTTGAGTAGAGAATATTGGAAATCTGAAAATGCACACTTTCTTCCTTTCGAACGATTCACCTATACACCAAATTTGAAGTCTCTACCTCATCGCAAAGCATACTCTCCTATCATTTCACTTTTCGAACGTTTTGGTGTGCTGCACCCCCCCCTTAAGTAGAAAATATTGGAAATCTGAATTTGCACACTTTCTTCCTTTCGAACGATTTACCCATACACCAAATTTGAAGTCTCTATCTCATCGCAAAGCATGCTTTCCCGTCATTTCACTTTTCGAACGTTTTGGTGTGGGGCACCCCCTCTATAGAACGTTTTCGAAAAATTCGATTTTTCCAGGGGGTTTTATCGAACGACCGAGCCGTGTACCATATTGCAAGTCTCTATCTATTCGGGAAGTGCCTAAAAAAGGCGTGACAGACAGACGGACAGACAGACAGACAGACAGACGGACAGACAGACAGACAGACGGACACTTGGCAATTAGTATATACTAGCCGCATACCCGTTGAAAATCAACAGCCCCACATTAAGCAACCCCTGAATAATGTAAATTTTTTACTTATTTATTCGACAAATCGAACATTTAGTTTTGAGGCACCCCCAAAAGTTCAAAATATCGGAAAACTGAAATTGCACATGTTCTTCCTTTCGAACTATCTACCTGTACACCAAATTTGAAGTCTGTATCTTATTTCGAAGCATGTTTTTTTTTATCAATTCACATTTCGAACGTTTTCCTCTGGAAAACCCCCTTAAACGAACATTTTTGAAAAATTATATTCGTTTTGGGTGTTTTCATCAAATGATTAGTCTATATTTAAAATTTTGAGCCTCTATCAAATTTTAAAGGGGCCGTTTCTCATTTATTCGGAAAATCGAACATTTTTATGCTCGACACCCCCTTAAGTAGGAAATATTGGAAATCTGAAATTACACACTTTCTTCCTTCTTCCCGGCCGTCCAAATAGCTGCTCTTAGTCCTCTGGACGAGTCGGACGGTCTGGGTCTTCAACACTTTCTTCCTTTCCAACGGTTTACCTATATACCAAATTTGAAGTGCCTATCTTATCGTAAAGCAGGCTTTCCTATCATTTCACTTTTCGAACGTTTTGGTGTGCGGCACCCCCTTGAGTAGAAAATATTGGAAATCTGAAAATGCACACTTTCTGCCTTTCGAACGATTCACCCATACACCAAATATGAAGTTTCTACCTCATCGCAAAGCATGCTCTCCTATCATTTCACTTTTCGAACGTTTTGGTGTGCTGCACCCCCCCCTTAAGTAGAAAATATTGGAAATCTGAAATTACACACTTTCTTCCTTTCGAACGGTTTACCTATATACCAAATTTGATGTCCCTATCTTATCGCAAAGCAGGCTTTCCTATCATTTCACTTTTCGAACGTTTTGGTGTGCGGCACCCCCTTAAGTAAGAAATATTGGAAATCTGAAATTACACACTTTCTTCTTTTCGAACGGTTTACCCATACACCAAATTTGAAGTCTCTACCTCATCGCAAAGCATTCTTTCCTGTCATTTCACTTTTCGAACGTTTTGGTGTGCTGCACCCCCCCTTAAGCAAAAAATATTGGAAATCTGAAATTGCACACTTTCTTCCTTTCGAGTGATTTACCCATATACCAAATTTGAAGTCTCTATCTCATCGCGAAGCATGCTTTCCCGTCATTTCACTTATCGAACGTTTTGGTGTGTGGCACCCCCTCTATGGAACGTTTTCGAAAAATTCGATTTTTCCAGGGGTTTTTATCGAACGACCGAGCCGTGTACCAAATTGCAAGTCTCTATCTATTCGGTAAGTGCCTAAAAAAGGCTTGACAGACAGACGGACACTTGGCAATTAGTATATACTAGCCGCATACCCGTTGAAAATCAACGGCCCAACATTAAGCAAGCCCTGAATAATGTAAATTTTTTAACAATTCGCGTTTCTTATTTATTCGACAAATCGAACATTTAGTTTTGAGGCACCCCCAAAAGTTCAAAATATCGGAACACTGAAATTGCACATGTTCTTCCTTTCGAACTATCTACCTGTACACCAAATGTGAAGTCTGTATCTTATTTCGAAGCATGTTTTTTTTTTATCAATTCACATTTCGAACGTTTTCCTCTGGAAAACCCCCTTAAACGAACATTTTTGAAATATTATATTCGTTTTGGGTGTTTTCATCAAATGATAAGTCTATATTTAAAATTTTGAGCCTCTATCAAATTTTAAAGGGGCCGTTTCTCATTTATTCGGAAAATCGAACATTTTTGTGTGCGACACCCCCTTAAGTTGGAAATATTGGAATTCTGAAATTACACACTTTCTTCCTTCTTCCCGGCCGTCCAAATAGCTGCTCTTAGTCCTCTGGACGAGTCGGACGGTCTGGGTCTTCAACACTTTCTTCCTTTCCAGCGGTTTACCTATATACCAAATTTGAAGTCCCTATCTTATCGTAAAGCAGGCTTTCCTATCATTTCACTTTTCGAACGTTTTGGTGTGCGGCACCCCCTTGAGTAGAAAATATTGGAAATCTGAAAATGCACACTTTCTTCCTTTCGAACGATTCACCTATACACCAAATTTGAAGTCTCTACCTCATCGCAAAGCATGCTCTCCTATCATTTCACTTTTCGAACGTTTTGGTGTGCTGCACCCCCCCCCCCCCTTAAGTAGAAAATATTGGAAATCTGAATTTGCACACTTTCTTCCTTTCGAACGATTTACCCATACACCAAATTTGAAGTCTCTATCTCATCGCAAAGCATGCTTTCCCGTCATTTCACTTTTCGAACGTTTTGGTGTGGGGCACCCCCTCTATAGAACGTTTTCGAAAAATTCGATTTTTCCAGGGGGTTTTATCGAACGACCGAGCCGTGTACCAAATTGCAAGTCTCTATCTATTCGGGAAGTGCCTAAAAAAAGCGTGACAGACAGACGGACAGACAGACAGACGGACACTTGGCAATTAGTATATACTAGCCGCATACCCGTTGAAAATCAACGGCCCCACATTAAGCAACCCCTGAATAATGTAAATTTTTTAATAATTCGCGTTTCTTATTTATTCGACAAATCGAACATTTAGTTTTGAGGCACCCCCAAAAGTTCAAAATGTCAGAAAACTGAAATTGCACATGTTCTTCCTTTCGAACTATCTACCTGTACACCAAATTTGAAGTCTGTATCTTATTTCGAAGCATGTTTTTTTTTATCAATTCACATTTCGAACGTTTTCCTCTGGAAAACCCCCTTAAACGAACATTTTTGAAAAATTATATTCGTTTTGGGTGTTTTCATCAAATGATTAGTCTATATTTAAAATTTTGTGGCTCTATCAAATTTTAAAGGGGCCGTTTCTCATTTATTCGGAAAATCGAATATTTTTGTGTGCGACACTCCCTTAAGTAGGAAATATTGGAAATCTGAAATTACACACTTTCTTCCCATACCATAAACCCCTGGGTTGGTCGTGTGGTCTGGGCCTTCAACACTTTCTTCCCTTCTAACGGTTTACCTATATACCAAATTTGAAGTCCCTATCTTATCGCAAAGCAGGCTTTCCTATCATTTCACTTTTCGAACGTTTTGGTTTGCGGCACCCCCTTGAGTAGAAAATATTGGAAATCTGAAAATGCACACTTTCTGCCTTTCGAACGATTTACCCATACACCAAATTTGAAGTCTCTACCTCATCGCAAAGCATGCTCTCCTATCATTTCACTTTTCGAACGTTTTGGTGTGCTGCACGCCCCCTTAAGTAGAAAATATTGGAAATCTGAAATTGCACACTTTCTTCCTTTCGAACGATTTACCCATACACCAAATTTCAAGTCTCTGTCTCATCGCAAGCATGCTTTCCTGTCATTTCACTTTTCGAACGTTTTGGTGTGGGGCACCCCCTCTATAGAACGTTTTCGATAAATTCGATTTTTCCAGGGGGTTTTATCGAACGACCGAGCCGTGTACCAAATTGCAAGTCTCTATCTATTCGGGAAGTGCCTAAAAAAGGCGTGACAGACAGACGGACAGACAGACAGACAGACAGACGGACAGACAGACAGACAGACGGACACTTGGCAATTAGTATATACTAGCCGCATACCCGTTGAAAATCAACGGCCCCACATTAAGCAACCCCTGAATAATGTAAATTTTTTACTTATTTATTCGACAAATCGAACATTTAGTTTTGAGGCACCCCCAAAAGTTCAAAATATCGGAAAACTGAAATTGCACATGTTCTTCCTTTCGAACTATCTACCTGTACACCAAATTTGAAGTCTGTATCTTATTTCGAAGCATGTTTTTTTTTATCAATTCACATTTTGAACGTTTTCCTCTGGAGAACCCCCTTAAACGAACATTTTTGAAAAATTATATTCGTTTTGGGTGTTTTCATCAAATGATTAGTCTATATTTAAAATTTTGAGCCTCTATCAAATTTTAAAGGGGCCGTTTCTCATTTATTCGGAAAATCGAACATTTTTGTGCGCGACACCCCCTTAAGTAGGAAATATTGGAAATCTGAAATTACACACTATCTTCCTTTCCAACGGTTTACCTATATACCAAATTTGAAGTCCCTATCTTATCGTAAAGCAGGCTTTCCTATCATTTCACTTTTCGAACGTTTTGGTGTGCGGCACCCCCTTGAGTAGAAAATATTGGAAATCTGAAAATGCACACTTTCTGCCTTTCGAACGATTCACCCATACACCAAATATGAAGTTTCTACCTCATCGCAAAGCATGCTCTCCTATCATTTCACTTTTCGAACGTTTTGGTGTGGGGCACCCCCTCTATAGAACGTTTTCGAAAAATTCGATTTTTCCAGGGGGTTTTATCGAACGACCGAGCCGTGTACCAAATTGCAAGTCTCTATCTATTCGGGAAGTGCCTAAAAAAAGCGTGACAGACAGACGGACAGACAGACAGACGGACACTTGGCAATTAGTATATACTAGCCGCATACCCGTTGAAAATCAACGGCCCCACATTAAGCAACCCCTGAATAATGTAAATTTTTTAATAATTCGCGTTTCTTATTTATTCGACAAATCGAACATTTAGTTTTGAGGCACCCCCAAAAGTTCAAAATGTCAGAAAACTGAAATTGCACATGTTCTTCCTTTCGAACTATCTACCTGTACACCAAATTTGAAGTCTGTATCTTATTTCGAAGCATGTTTTTTTTTATCAATTCACATTTCGAACGTTTTCCTCTGGAAAACCCCCTTAAACGAACATTTTTGAAAAATTATATTCGTTTTGGGTGTTTTCATCAAATGATTAGTCTATATTTAAAATTTTGTGGCTCTATCAAATTTTAAAGGGGCCGTTTCTCATTTATTCGGAAAATCGAATATTTTTGTGTGCGACACTCCCTTAAGTAGGAAATATTGGAAATCTGAAATTACACACTTTCTTCCCATACCATAAACCCCTGGGTTGGTCGTGTGGTCTGGGCCTTCAACACTTTCTTCCCTTCTAACGGTTTACCTATATACCAAATTTGAAGTCCCTATCTTATCGCAAAGCAGGCTTTCCTATCATTTCACTTTTCGAACGTTTTGGTTTGCGGCACCCCCTTGAGTAGAAAATATTGGAAATCTGAAAATGCACACTTTCTGCCTTTCGAACGATTTACCCATACACCAAATTTGAAGTCTCTACCTCATCGCAAAGCATGCTCTCCTATCATTTCACTTTTCGAACGTTTTGGTGTGCTGCACGCCCCCTTAAGTAGAAAATATTGGAAATCTGAAATTGCACACTTTCTTCCTTTCGAACGATTTACCCATACACCAAATTTCAAGTCTCTGTCTCATCGCAAGCATGCTTTCCTGTCATTTCACTTTTCGAACGTTTTGGTGTGGGGCACCCCCTCTATAGAACGTTTTCGATAAATTCGATTTTTCCAGGGGGTTTTATCGAACGACCGAGCCGTGTACCAAATTGCAAGTCTCTATCTATTCGGGAAGTGCCTAAAAAAGGCGTGACAGACAGACGGACAGACAGACAGACAGACAGACGGACAGACAGACAGACAGACGGACACTTGGCAATTAGTATATACTAGCCGCATACCCGTTGAAAATCAACGGCCCCACATTAAGCAACCCCTGAATAATGTAAATTTTTTACTTATTTATTCGACAAATCGAACATTTAGTTTTGAGGCACCCCCAAAAGTTCAAAATATCGGAAAACTGAAATTGCACATGTTCTTCCTTTCGAACTATCTACCTGTACACCAAATTTGAAGTCTGTATCTTATTTCGAAGCATGTTTTTTTTTATCAATTCACATTTTGAACGTTTTCCTCTGGAGAACCCCCTTAAACGAACATTTTTGAAAAATTATATTCGTTTTGGGTGTTTTCATCAAATGATTAGTCTATATTTAAAATTTTGAGCCTCTATCAAATTTTAAAGGGGCCGTTTCTCATTTATTCGGAAAATCGAACATTTTTGTGCGCGACACCCCCTTAAGTAGGAAATATTGGAAATCTGAAATTACACACTATCTTCCTTTCCAACGGTTTACCTATATACCAAATTTGAAGTCCCTATCTTATCGTAAAGCAGGCTTTCCTATCATTTCACTTTTCGAACGTTTTGGTGTGCGGCACCCCCTTGAGTAGAAAATATTGGAAATCTGAAAATGCACACTTTCTGCCTTTCGAACGATTCACCCATACACCAAATATGAAGTTTCTACCTCATCGCAAAGCATGCTCTCCTATCATTTCACTTTTCGAACGTTTTGGTGTGCTGCACCCCCCCCCCCCTTAAGTAGAAAATATTGGAAATCTGAAATTGCACACTTTCTTCCTTTCGAACGATTTACCCATACACCAAATTTGAAGTCTCTATCTCATCGCAAAGCATGCTTTCCCGTAGTTTCACTTTTCGAACGTTTTGGTGTGGGGCACCCCCTCTATAGAACGTTTTCGAAAAATTCGATTTTTCCAGGGGGTTTTATCGAACGACCGAGCCGTGTACCAAATTGCAAGTCTCTATCTATTCGGGAAGTGCCTAAAAAAGGCGTGACAGACAGACGGACAGACAGACAGACAGACAGACGGACAGACAGACAGACAGACGGACACTTGGCAATTAGTATATACTAGCCGCATACCCGTTGAAAATCAACGGCCCCACATTAAGCAACCCCTGAATAATGTAAATTTTTTACTTATTTATTCGACAAATCGAACATTTAGTTTTGAGGCACCCCCAAAAGTTCAAAATATCGGAAAACTGAAATTGCACATGTTCTTCCTTTCGAACTATCTACCTGTACACCAAATTTGAAGTCTGTATCTTATTTCGAAGCATGTTTTTTTTTATCAATTCACATTTCGAACGTTTTCCTCTGGAAAACCCCCTTAAACGAACATTTTTGAAAAATTATATTCGTTTTGGGTGTTTTCATCAAATGATTAGTCTATATTTAAAATTTTGAGCCTCTATCAAATTTTAAAGGGGCCGTTTCTCATTTATTCGGAAAATCGAACATTTTTATGCTCGACACCCCCTTAAGTAGGAAATATTGGAAATCTGAAATTACACACTTTCTTCCTTCTTCCCGGCCGTCCAAATAGCTGCTCTTAGTCCTCTGGACGAGTCGGACGGTCTGGGTCTTCAACACTTTCTTCCTTTCCAACGGTTTACCTATATACCAAATTTGAAGTCCCTATCTTATCGTAAAGCAGGCTTTCCTATCATTTCACTTTTCGAACGTTTTGGTGTGCGGCACCCCCTTGAGTAGAAAATATTGGAAATCTGAAAATGCACACTTTCTGCCTTTCGAACGATTCACCCATACACCAAATATGAAGTTTCTACCTCATCGCAAAGCATGCTCTCCTATCATTTCACTTTTCGAACGTTTTGGTGTGCTGCACCCCCCCTTAAGTAGAAAATATTGGAAATCTGAAATTGCACACTTTCTTCCTTTCGAACGATTTACCCATACACCAAATTTGAAGTCTCTATCTCATCGCAAAGCATGCTTTCTCGTAGTTTCACTTTTCGAACGTTTTGGTGTGGGGCACCCCCTCTATAGAACGTTTTCGAAAAATTCGATTTTTCCAGGGGTTTTTATCGAACGACCGAGCCGTGTACCATATTGCAAGTCTCTATCTATTCGGGAAGTGCCTAAAAAAGGCGTGACAGACAGACGGACAGACAGACAGACAGACAGACAGACGGACAGACAGACAGACAGACGGACACTTGGCAATTAGTATATACTAGCCGCATACCCGTTGAAAATCAACGGCCCCACATTAAGCAACCCCTGAATAATGTAAATTTTTTACTTATTTATTTGACAAATCGAACATTTAGTTTTGAGGCACCCCCAAAAGTTCAAAATATCGGAAAAGTGAAATTGCACATGTTCTTCCTTTCGAACTATTTACCTGTACACCAAATTTGAAGTCTGTATCTTATTTCGAAGCATGTTTTTTTTTATCAATTCACATTTCGAACGTTTTCCTCTGGAGAACCCCCTTAAACGAACATTTTTGAAAAATTATATTCGTTTCGGGTGTTTTCATCAAATGATTAGTCTATATTTAAAATTTTGAGCCTCTATCAAATTTTAAAGGGGCCGTTTCTCATTTATTCGGAAAATCGAACATTTTTGTGTGCGACACCCCCTTAAGTTGGAAATATTGGAATTCTGAAATTACACACTTTCTTCCTTCTTCCCGGCCGTCCAAATAGCTGCTCTTAGTCCTCTGGACGAGTCGGACGGTCTGGGTCTTCAACACTTTCTTCCTTTCCAGCGGTTTACCTATATACCAAATTTGAAGTCCCTATCTTATCGTAAAGCAGGCTTTCCTATCATTTCACTTTTCGAACGTTTTGGTGTGCGGCACCCCCTTGAGTAGAAAATATTGGAAATCTGAAAATGCACACTTTCTTCCTTTCGAACGATTCACCTATACACCAAATTTGAAGTCTCTACCTCATCGCAAAGCATGCTCTCCTATCATTTCACTTTTCGAACGTTTTGGTGTGCTGCACCCCCCCCCCCCCACCTTAAGTAGAAAATATTGGAAATCTGAATTTGCACACTTTCTTCCTTTCGAACGATTTACCCATACACCAAATTTGAAGTCTCTATCTCATCGCAAAGCATGCTTTCCCGTCATTTCACTTTTCGAACGTTTTGGTGTGGGGCACCCCCTCTATAGAACGTTTTCGAAAAATTCGATTTTTCCAGGGGGTTTTATCGAACGACCGAGCCGTGTACCAAATTGCAAGTCTCTATCTATTCGGGAAGTGCCTAAAAAAAGCGTGACAGACAGACGGACAGACAGACAGACGGACACTTGGCAATTAGTATATACTAGCCGCATACCCGTTGAAAATCAACGGCCCCACATTAAGCAACCCCTGAATAATGTAAATTTTTTAATAATTCGCGTTTCTTATTTATTCGACAAATCGAACATTTAGTTTTGAGGCACCCCCAAAAGTTCAAAATGTCAGAAAACTGAAATTGCACATGTTCTTCCTTTCGAACTATCTACCTGTACACCAAATTTGAAGTCTGTATCTTATTTCGAAGCATGTTTTTTTTTATCAATTCACATTTCGAACGTTTTCCTCTGGAAAACCCCCTTAAACGAACATTTTTGAAAAATTATATTCGTTTTGGGTGTTTTCATCAAATGATTAGTCTATATTTAAAATTTTGTGGCTCTATCAAATTTTAAAGGGGCCGTTTCTCATTTATTCGGAAAATCGAATATTTTTGTGTGCGACACTCCCTTAAGTAGGAAATATTGGAAATCTGAAATTACACACTTTCTTCCCATACCATAAACCCCTGGGTTGGTCGTGTGGTCTGGGCCTTCAACACTTTCTTCCCTTCTAACGGTTTACCTATATACCAAATTTGAAGTCCCTATCTTATCGCAAAGCAGGCTTTCCTATCATTTCACTTTTCGAACGTTTTGGTTTGCGGCACCCCCTTGAGTAGAAAATATTGGAAATCTGAAAATGCACACTTTCTGCCTTTCGAACGATTTACCCATACACCAAATTTGAAGTCTCTACCTCATCGCAAAGCATGCTCTCCTATCATTTCACTTTTCGAACGTTTTGGTGTGCTGCACGCCCCCTTAAGTAGAAAATATTGGAAATCTGAAATTGCACACTTTCTTCCTTTCGAACGATTTACCCATACACCAAATTTCAAGTCTCTGTCTCATCGCAAGCATGCTTTCCTGTCATTTCACTTTTCGAACGTTTTGGTGTGGGGCACCCCCTCTATAGAACGTTTTCGATAAATTCGATTTTTCCAGGAGGTTTTATCGAACGACCGAGCCGTGTACCAAATTGCAAGTCTCTATCTATTCGGGAAGTGCCTAAAAAAAGCGTGACAGACAGACGGACAGACAGACAGACGGACACTTGGCAATTAGTATATACTAGCCGCATACCCGTTGAAAATCAACGACCCCACATTAAGCAACCCCTGAATAATGTCAATTTTTTAATAATTCGCGTTTCTTATTTATTCGACAAATCGAACATTTTGTTTTGAGGCACCCCCAAAAGTTCAAAATATCGGAAAACTGAAATTGCACATGTTCTTCCTTTCGAACTATCTACCTGTACACCAAATTTGAAGTCTGTATCTTATTTCGAAGCATGTTTTTTTTTATCAATTCACATTTTGAACGTTTTCCTCTGGAGAACCCCCTTAAACGAACATTTTTGAAAAATTATATTCGTTTTGGGTGTTTTCATCAAATGATTAGTCTATATATAAAATTTTGAGCCTCTGTCAAATTTTAAAGGGGCCGTTTCTCATTTATTCGGAAAATCGAACATTTTCGTGTGCGGCAACCCCTTAAGTAGGAAATATTGGAAATCTAAAATTACACACTTTCTTCCTTTCGAACGGTTTACCTATATACCAAATTTGAAGTCCCTATCTTATCGCAAAGCAGGCTTTCCTATCATTTCACTTTTCGAACGTTTTGGTGTGCGGCACCCCGTTGAGTAGAAAATATTGGAAATCTGAAAATGCACACTTTCTGCCTTTCGAACGATTTACCCATACACCAAATTTGAAGTCTCTACCTCATCGCAAAGCATGCTCTCCTATCATTTCACTTTTCGAACGTTTTGGTGTGCTGCACCCCCCCCCCCCCCTTAAGTAGAAAATATTGGAAATCTGAAATTGCACACTTTCTTCCTTTCGAACGATTTACCCATACACCAAATTTGAAGTCTCTATCTCATCGCAAAGCATGCTTTCCTGTCATTTCACTTTTCGAACGTTTAGGTGTGGGGCACCCCCTCTATAGAACGTTTTCGAAAAATTCGATTTTTCCAGGGGGTTTTATCGAACGACCGAGCCGTGTACCAAATTGCAAGTCTCTATCTATTCGGGAAGTGCCTAAAAAAGGCGTGACAGACAGACGGACAGACAGACAGACAGATAGACGGACAGACAGACAGACGGACACTTGGCAATTAGTATATATAACTAGCCGCATACCCGTTGAAAATCAACGGCCCCACATTAAGCAACCCCTGAATAATGTAAATTTTTTACTTATTTATTCGACAAATCGAACATTTAGTTTTGAGGCACCCCCAAAAGTTCAAAATATCGGAAAACTGAAATTGTACATGTTCTTCCTTTCGAACTATCTACCTGTACACCAAATTTGAAGTCTGTATCTTATTTCGAAGCATGTTTTTTTTTATCAATTCACATTTCGAACGTTTTCCTCTGGAAAACCCCCTTAAACGAACATTTTTGAAAAATTATATTCGTTTTGGGTGTTTTCATCAAATGATTAGTCTATATTTAAAATTTTGAGCCTCTATCAAATTTTAAAGGGGCCGTTTCTCATTTATTCGGAAAATCGAACATTTTTGTGCGCGACACCCCCTTAAGTAGGAAATATTGGAAATCTGAAATTACACACTTTCTTCCTTCTTCCCGGCCGTCTAAATAGCTGCTCTTAGTCCTCTGGACGAGTCGGACGGTCTGGGTCTTCAACACTTTCTTCCTTTCCAGCGGTTTACCTATATACCAAATTTGAAGTCCCTATCTTATCGTAAAGCAGGCTTTCCTATCATTTCACTTTTCGAACGTTTTGGTGTGCGGCACCCCCTTGAGTAGAAAATATTGGAAATCTGAAAATGCACACTTTCTGCCTTTCGAACGATTCACCCATACACCAAATATGAAGTTTCTACCTCATCGCAAAGCATGCTCTCCTATCATTTCACTTTTCGAACGTTTTGGTGTGCTGCACCCCCCCTTAAGTAGAAAATATTGGAAATCTAAAATTGCACACTTTCTTCCTTTCGAACGATTTACCCATACACCAAATTTGAAGTCTCTATCTCATCGCAAAGCATGCTTTCCCGTAGTTTCACTTTTCGAACGTTTTGGTGTGGGGCACCCCCTCTATAGAACGTTTTCGAAAAATTCGATTTTTCCAGGGGGTTTTATCGAACGACCGAGCCGTGTACCAAATTGCAAGTCTCAATCTATTCGGGAAGTGCCTAAAAAAGGCGTGACAGACAGACGGACAGACAGACAGACAGACAGACAGACGGACACTTGGCAATTAGTATATATAATAATAATAATAATAATAATAATAATTGTATTTGAAAAAGATTTCTCTTGGTCCGATCTCACTGAAAATCATTATGTTTAGGCGATAAAATAATCAGACGATACTTTGTTTAAATATTTCAATCTATTCGAGAAATATTATACTCCCAGATATTATTGAATTACTAGTACTTACCAGATATTATACGTTTTTGGGATGTTTTCAATAAGTAAATCAATCCAAAAGTTTTTATATAAATTTTAAATATACAACTATTTTACAAAAATAATTTTATAAAACTATATAAAATTCTGATAAAATAAATAACGTTCATCCTAAGATCAAAACTTTACAGCAATTAAAAATAATGTTGAAAAAAATATAAAAATTAAATTAAACATACCTTAATACCCTGTGCTAAATAATCTTAATTACAAATTATTAATTGAAGAATACATTCCCTTATACTGACATCATCAACGCAAACTGAACAACTTCGTTTCCGGAGGACCTACTACTCACATGAACCGCGCTTAGGAATATTCTGTTAGACAAAAGGTCTTTCAAGGACGACCCCTCGGCTTCCAGGATGATATACAGCACTTTGCCTTCAGGCATCTACTACAGAACAGAGCTGAAAAGCTGAATGTCCTCCAGAACTGCAAAAGAGAGTCGGTAGACTGGACACCCTGATGTGTTAATTGCTTTGGGACAACTGACCGTTCCCATAAGATCGTATCTCATTTGTATGGGAGTGAAAAAGACCCCTCTAGACAAAGATATGACCATGACACAGTGCTCACTCTCTGCGAATATATTCTTTTTTTGTAAAGGCATTTATTTTACCAGTTCAATGCTTGCAAATTTCGGAAGCCAAATAACAAACAATTATTTTTATTGCCTTGGGAACCAAAGAGAGCTTTTTGTTGGAAGCTTGTGCCTCGTAAAGGTTCTTCCCCTCCCTTCAAAATCGGGCAATTTACGGGAAGTATTTATTGTTGTGTTGATGGCATAGCATACAAGGCATCTTCCTTGTACACTACGGGCCCCCGTCCTTTTTTTTTCACTTTTTTGCAACAAATGTAGGATCAAAGAAATAGAACAAATTCCCTCACGTATCACATGTTTAATTTTTACAATTCTTTGGATTTTATTTTATGGTTTCAAAAGACTTGCGTTTGCTTTCTATTTATTCTATACTTGTAATTTTATAATTGCACAAAATATGCTATATTGTATCATAATTTTTTTTTATTATAAATTCACATGCACAAATAATACTGTAAAACATATTTTCTCCGGGTACCTTCATGGGCCCCTATCATTCGCCAGGCCCCAGTACTATGGTCCCAACTGACCCCCCCCCCCTTTTGAGGAGGCCCTAGTTGTATGTGGCATCTTCACAGCTGTGAAGTTCCCTGAAACCAAACTGAAATGTGTGGAAGGTTTTTTCAGTTTCTAACCAAAAGTTTAATCTGAAAACAAAGATTCTTTCTAAAATTTTTCCGAAAGTAGGGAGTAAGCAGATGGGTCTATAAGAAGAGTAAAGTGAAGGGGTTTTTTTCCAGGTTTTAGAAGAAATATGACCTCGGCATTTCTTGGACAGTTGGAGAAGAAACAAAATTTAAAACTCAAATTAAAGATATTGAGAAAGAATGAGGGAAAGGGTTTAAAAAGGTTTTTCCAAATAGTATAATCAAGTTTGTCGAGGCCAGGAGCTTTACCAATTTTGAGGTTGTTAAAAACTGATAAAAGCTCCTCCGAGGAAAGAATCCAATGGAAGGGAGAATTATTAAAGTTATGACCATCCTGAAAGCAGTGGGGTAGAAGAAGGATAATTTTACCAGAATAATTAAGATTTATGTTACCTGGAGGTTGAAGGTTAATTTGATTAATTTTATCTAATTTTTTAAATGTAAATTTAAATAAGGAGTCGAATATAGAATTACAATTTGTACAATGTTATTTCCAAGAATCAGACTTTGCTTTGTTTATCAAAAGTTTAAATTTTGCTCTATTGAGTTTATATTTAGCTTTGACATTAGAGACTTCTTCGGGAGGAGCAGAAGAATTTATAAGAGATTTGACTCTTCTAGATAATGCGGCAACAAAGTTTCTATATTTTGAAATTCTTTGGTTCACCAAGAGAAGCCTAAAAGTTTTCTATTTTTCTTTTTACGAATATGGGTAAAAGCATAAGATTGAACCTTATCTAAAAGAATTTTTAAAAAGTTTTCTAAAAAATCAGTATTCTTCATTTCAGAAATAAGAGAATTTAAATAATTACAGTTTGATTTAAAGTTGTATAAGCATTTTCCGATACCGATAATTTTGAGAAAAAAGAAATCGTCGGAGATGATATCTAAGTTTAGTGTAATTTTGATAATGCGGCAACAAAGTTTCTATATTTTGAAATTCTTTGGTTCACCAAGAGAAGCCTAAAAGTTTTCTATTTTTCTTTTTACGAATATGGGTAAAAGCATAAGATTGAACCTTATCTAAAAGAATTTTTAAAAAGTTTTCTAAAAAATCAGTATTCTTCATTTCAGAAATAAGAGAATTTAAATAATTACAGTTTGATTTAAAGTTGTATAAGCATTTTCCGATACCGATAATTTTGAGAAAAAAGAAATCGTCGGAGATGATATCTAAGTTTAGTGTAATTTTGATAAATTTGTGGTCGCTAAAAGACTGAGAAAAGATTTCCCAATTTTGAATGAAATGAAAAAAAATGAAACTAACTAAAGATAAATCCCTTGCCAGAATGGGAATCAAAAATAGGACCGCAATCAGGATCATTATACGATACAATTATTAGAAATGCAAAAATCTATGATACTGTAACCTCGTTGGTCAATAAAATTTATAGCCCCATATCTGCTCTCTTGCTTTAAAATCACTAAGTAATAAGTCATCAGGTTAAGAAAATTTAAGCAAGATAGTTCAGAAATTGAAGAATCAATATTGCCGTGAGGATGGGGGGGGGGGATACATACTTGCTATTGATAAAATTTTGTTTGAAGATATATTGACATCTATAAAGAAAGATAACATAATTTAAGATTAGAACTACAAATGATGATAGCAGATGTTTGAGAGATGGATCTATATTGTTTGAATCCAAAAGGGGGGATTTAGAATATTGCCATTATACAGGTATAGGGTTCGTGAATGCAGATAAAAAAAAGTCAACTGCGAATTGGAAAAGGTGGCTATGAGCTGAGAGAGAGTTATTAGTATTAATTTGTAAGCCTGTTAGAACCATAAAATCAAGACAAGAGCACAGATGAAGGAGAAAATAAAAATTAAAGAAAATATAAAAGGAAGAATTGTTGCATTCAGCCTCCTTTTGAAGGTTCTTGATGCGATGGCGTTCCAGTTGATTAGATTTACATGCTGATTCGTCATGTGTGTTATGATTGGTGGGGAAGTTCAGTTTTTTGTCATTGTCATTTGATGTACAACAGTTTATACATGATAAAATTTTTGCCTTTCAGTTTCGATAGTTGTGTTCGCTGCTACCACAACTACTACAGTAGCTAGAGAGGCTTTCGCGTTCAGGTTTCCTCACCTCAGAGAAGTTCCCTAGGGACTCCTGAGTACCTTATCACATCTGCTGTTCTCTGGGGTGGGGTGTGAGTGGTAAAGGGTTCCGATGTTGAAATGTCTGTCTCTGCATTTGCGTCTATCCTTAGCGTTCTGCTTGCCTTATACGTACATGCCTTTTCTCGGACCTCAGTCTGGTCGTCTGTAGATAACCCTCAGTCGTGGGGAAATAAACCTGCAGGCCGAGAGGTGGAACAGGTCCCCATGGCTGTCTTCCAGTAGCTAGAGAAGATGACAAAAGTTAGCAGTATGGCAAAAATCTTGGCACTTATAACACATTTTGAGTGAAATGTATTTTTCACAAGGAAGGAATTGGAATTGAAATAGATTCTTTTCATTGATATGATTTTTAGTGCAGAGTTAATGCCCATAAGGAAGATCCAGTTATTGAGATTGTTTTAGATCTAAACATCTTAAATGGCTTTAAAATCCTCTACCTTAATATCAGGAACATTTTTAGTGATTACCACTTTAGCATCATCCTCGTGGAGAGAGAGTGTAAGACCAAAGATAATTACAGGTCTTTTTCTGGACTCTTGTTTGAATATAGTGAACTTCTGCGACATATCTGAGTTAATGAATTTAGGAAGTAATAGGTCAGAATCTATTTCTCTGCATGTAACATTGATGGTAGCGTTGTTCAATGAAGTAATGTTTTTGATATGGACACCTTTAGGACAGATAAAGTTTTTCGATCAGATAATGATAGATCACAGTTACATTTCGTTCTGCTGATGCCTCTGAGGAGGATAGCAGAGTAAGAGTCGTTGGTAGAGATTTTCAGATATTAGTGGATACATGAGAAATATTTTCTTTCGCGAGAGAGCTCTCTATGTTATTTCTTACACCTTTTGAAATAATATCAGAAAGGCTATTAGTTATTTTTTTGGAAAATTGTTGAAATTCTTTCATTAAATCATTCTTCAAAGAGACCAGGTTGCTGGTTGAAAACTCATGGATTGAGTTATGGTCTTTGGGTATTTTTTCATAATAGAAATCAAGATCAAAAATATTATTTTCAAACATAACATTTGATTTTTTGAGAGAGTCGAAACTGCTATTGATATAGTTCTTCTAAATCAGTGTTAATCTTACGTTCTTATGAAGATAGTTTTGCAGTCTGTTTGTAAATTTTTGAACTGCTAAGAGGTAGTTATTGCAAAAGTCAAATAGGCTTTCTTCATGAATATCCGAGAAATTGGATATGAATAGTTGTTCTTCTTTAGGATCATGGATTATTTCAGGTTTAGAGGCGTTTGGAAATAAGTGAAGTTGTAGATGAGATAAATCTATTATCAGCAGAGATAGATTTTGGTCTTGTAGGAGTCAAAGAACTATTAAAGTCTAGTAATTTTAAACTCATTTTGTTGCACATATTTGTAGATTCAATGCTGTTACTTGCAGCTAATTGAGTAATTGATTCAATCCCAGAGACACCGGTATGGTAGTTTTTTTTGTTGCGCCAAATCGGCGATCTCTTTAGTAACTCTGGCAACCCGCTTTTGAGAAACTTGTACAGAACAGTAGCGCATTTTTTGCTTCTGCTGTGACCCTCGGTCGTTTCGAACGTTTTTTGATTAACCAGCCACGTTGATTTTGGATTTTTGGATACAACCACTTGTCGATTTTGGAATTTGATAGATTGGTTTGGAAATCTTTTTCCATCGTTTTCAAGTTTCTTTGATTTGTGTTTTGTATGCTAAATGGCTGTGAGGAGCGAAAGGTTTAGTGTTGGGTTTTTTTTATTTGATTGATAGTGGTAAAATGAATATGAGTCAACGGTGTATGAATCAGTGGTTAATTGCAAATGGATACGAATGTTCTAAGTTCCGATTTTTTATCGAATTTCTTCTAAGTATCTTTTAAGTATCATTATTTATCAAATTTCGGTACTTTTCGGTTAACGGGGCGACAGTCGGATTTAATTAGAATGTGACAACAGTTGGACTTACCCGCGGTTCAGCCTCGCTGGCTGTTGGAGCTCGCACATAGCAAAAGCTGTTTATGTAACAGGTGCTCTATGGCTCATAGCGGACGTAACATGATAATCATTCTATGAGTCACGATATACCTGTTGCATAAATAGCTGTTGCTACGTGCGACCTCCGACAGCCAGCCGAGCCGGATTCTGTGATGTTTCTAGCGGGCGTAGATCCATGTTCGAATTGCTACACCACTCTATGATCCACGGAACATCTGTTGCAAAAATAGCTGTTGCTACGTGCGACCTCCGACAGCCAGCGGGGCCGGATTCTGTGATGTTTTTAGCGGGCGTAGATCCATGTTCGAATTGCTACATCATTCTATGAGCTACGGAACATCTGATGCAGAAATAACGGTTGCTACGCACGACCTCTGACAGCCAGCAGAACCGGATTCTGTGATGTTTCTAGCGGGCCTAAATTCATGTTCGAAATGCTATATCACTATCTATGAGCCACGAAACATCTGTTGCACAAATAGTTGTTGCTACGTGCGCCTTCGACAGCCAGCGAGGCCGGACTCTGTGATTTTTTAGCGGGCGTAGATCCATGTTCGAATTTCTACATCACTCTATGATCCACGAAACATCTGTTGCGCAAATAGTTGTTTCTACGTGCAACCTCCAACAGCCAGCGGGGCAGGATTCTGTGATGCTTTCAGCGAATGTAAATCTATGTTCGAATTGCTATATCACTCTATGAGCCACGGAACATCCGTTGCACAAATAACTGTTGCTACGTGTGACCTCCGACAGCAAGCGGGACCGGATTCTGTGACGTTTTTAGCGGGCATAGATCCATGTTCGAATTACTACATCACTCTATGATCCACGGAACATCTGTTGCAGAAATAGCTGTTGCTACGTGCGACCTCCGACAGCCAGCAGGGCCGGATTCTGTGATGTTTTTAGCGGGCATAGATCCATGTTCGAATTACTACATCACTCTATGATCCACGGAACATCTGTTGCAGAAATAGCTGTTGCTACGTGCGACCTCCGACAGCCAGCGGGGCCGGATTCTGTGATGTTTTTAGCGGGCATAGATCCATGTTCGAATTACTACATCACTCTATGATCCACGGAACATCTGTTGCAGAAATAGCTGTTGCTACGTGCGACCTCCGAAAGCCAGCGGAGCCGGTTTCTGTGATGTTTCCAGGTTCTGTATTGTTGCCGGGTTCTGTGATGAACGGGCGTAGACCCATGTTCGAATTGTTGCATCACCACTCTATGAGCCACAGAACATCTGTTGCACAAATAGCTATTGCGGGGGCGTGACAGCCCAGTGGTTAGCGCGCGGAAATTGCACTCGGACGGCCCGGGTTCGATTCCCGCCACTACCAAAACTGCCGCCGTGTTCACGCGGAGTACGATCACGTTAAACTTGTGGGTTCGTAAGTCCATCCGTGAGGTTGGTGGCAGGGGAAGGTGGTCCCTGTGGATGCCTCTTCTACCGGGTTCCGATTAAAATTGGGTGGCACTTCCCGGCCGTCCAAACAGATACTTTATACTTTTCTGGTAGGTCGGACGGTCTGGGTCAAAGAAGAATAAATATCTGTTGCTTTCCTGTGTTAACTTTCCGTTTATTGCTTGGAATCGGATGCGATCGCTCATCGTAAACATTGGTGTAATGCACTTCAGCTTGTCAGGAACTTAGCTGGCTTTTCGAAGTTGTCATCAGTCTATTTCCGTCTGCGAGCATGCTTGTATCTGAGAGCGGTGTTGAGCAGTGATGTATTGCTGTTGGCTAGTCCCAGCATCCGTAGAGTATTGCTCAATATTATGCTAGTTCGTTCAAGCCCTTAGGGTCACCATTACGGGTTTTCTACTGCTTGATTGTACGGGCTCAACCTGACTTGCGGCCGGCACAGTCCCCGGACATTTTTTGTTGTTTTCTAAGCAAAACGTTAACGTTGCATAAAGGAATATTTATATACATTAATTTACAAGATATTAATTGCAGTGCAGGCACATCTTTGCAGAGCGATTCTGGCCAGGCGGATAAGCCCTGCGTACAGACTACAGCAGTAGAATTTTAGGACAGTTGAAGTTCGAAGCAGTCGAACGGAGGTTCGGCTAATCAATTCGAGATTTCACGTCTTGTCCGAATAGGTGAAAGCTTTTCTCTCGACTGAAATTTGTAAAAGCCCCAGGAGTGACCGCTCATTTATGGAGGTTTCATCCATGTACGCCACGTGCTTTTCATACCCTTTTTGCTGTGCTATGTTCTAGGATGAGCCGGACGGTCTGGGCTTTTGACGTGATTTTCATGTGCACCATCCTATTGGTTTTTACGCATGCCGGTGACGAAAATTATGACTTTCAAATGCCAACATACTGTCCCCGGCATTAAAGCTAGGTGCAAATCCCCATCGAGAGAGAATCTTCGGAAGTCAGGCGTCCAAAACAGGAAAAGGTATGCGGTTTCCTCAGTTAAGGATACTTGCAGAAACGCCGCTTCTAGTTCGTTTTTTGCAGGTGGCATAAATGGCGATAGTTAACCGCCACAACTGGATCGAAAAAATGAACTTTTTCAAATGATGTCCTCGAACGATAAATCGTCTAGCTCTCTATGTAAAAGCAATGAATGTTTCATTCGTATCACTTTTATTCCAGACTTCAGAGCTAAATAATTTTGCGTGAAAAAATATTCAGCCATTCTTATACAACTAACTCATCTTACAATCACTTGTTTACATTCTGCATCCATTAAAATGAGGCTTCGTTGTAGAAATAATCAAAGTTGGATGATCATTTAAACTCAAAAATAGTGTTATTGCGTTGGCACAGAATCTAGATGCACAGAAAATACGCAAAAATAAAGCGGTTTTAGGACGGATGCAACACTCAATGCGAATGTAAAAGAACTTCAAAAATCACGATTTTTGCACTGGGAAAAAAAGATAGATGCCCTATGTTATTTTGAAGTAGGTCGAGCGATTTCTTCATATAATATAGGTATAATTATTATTTTAATTTTCATTTAAAACACTACCGCACATATTTAGCTAAAAACAATTTATATATTTTATGGGATAATTTAAATGTTCCCTAAAATGTTCGAAGCCATTTGTGAATTTGCCACTCTCCTTCAAAAATGTTTGAAAAATGAGGTCCCATTAGGTTCAATGTATTTCATATTTTCAACCCGGGTTCAATTCGAAACTAATTGGGTGATATTATTCCATATGTCCCATAGACCGTCTGAAAAACATACTAAAATTTCACTGCTGAAGCCATTTTTACAGCAGTTATCGGATGACCGAACAGAATAAACCAAGTCATAAACACTTTCCAACTATGTTGCAAAGTATTTAAAAAAATAACTTCGCTTCCTCGAGATCTCTGTTTCGTATCGCAAAAACCATGGTTCTTTAAACATTTATTTTTTTGTAAGGATGTATATATCTATATTATACTGATGATTTTTATTAAACATTGTATCATATTAAACTTATTATGTTATATAAGGTAAGAAATAATACCGTATCTGTAAATATTTTGTTCAATTTATATATGTCATTTTTTTCATTATATATGGCATTTTTTTCAATTTATTGTTGAATCAATGAAGTTTGAATTCTAACATGTAGAAAAAAATTATTTAAAAGTTTTCAATACAATGTCAAATTAATCGATGCAAAAGTGATTTAATATATGCATATAGTTATAAGATAATCAAGATAGATGTAATGAAAAGATAATCAAGATTGTAATGGAAAGATAATCAAGATAGAATATTCTTATTTTAATAGTGCTATGTATAGATATAAGGTAATCTTCAAGGATTTACAGTAATATACTATAAAGATGAGCTGCCAGGTAAGTTTTATTATTTATTTAGTTATAAAAATAAATTTGACTATATCTTTTCCCAAACATAACTCACAAAATGACTTATTTACAAAAATTTTATTTAAGTTTCATCTGAGCATTTTATTTCATTTTTTGTATTAAAGAAATTTATATGCATTTCTGTCTACAAATGCATTCTTTAAAACAAACTTATTGTAAATTTACATTCGTTTTGTATCCCTCCCAAGTATCCCTCCTAAGTTGTAAGATGAAATTGTATGATTCTATATATATTTTATATAATTATAAAAATAACGTTTTCTGACCAAATAATAATGAAATGTCTTACAAAATAATACTAAAAATAAAAATAAAAATAAAAGCATCACAGACCGATGAAACAGTCTGTTTTAGTGCGAATTTAAAAATATTAACTATAATAGGAATTGTTTCTGTAGAAAAATAATTCTCCTGAAACCCTATTTTGAAGTCAAAACATATTTTAAACAGTTAGTTTATTTAAATTTTTAATTTCAAATGACGTATTTTTTGCATAGAAAAGCAAAGAGTTGTCTGCTATAAGCGGGGTCCGTTTGAACTGCAGCGCCATCTGTTGCATTTCCTGAATAATTCCCCCGATTTTTTTCATTGAACGCGACACTAACTAAGTATTCCAATTCCAGTAACTTTAGGAAAATCCCTAGAGGAAAAGAAATCACTCATTCCAGCTGAACCAAAGTAAATGTCTCGCCATCTATTGAGCATAAATGGAAACTATAAAAACTACTCCTTTCTTTATGCTCATAATTTCAAATTCAATAGCAGTTTTTAGTTTGACTAGACAACAGCTAGGGTAATGACTGGTAATTTCACTCTCTATAATGTCCAACTCATTGTTCAAAACAGAATTCGCCATTTTTCATAATTTGCTACCGATTCAGTTGAGAAACAGCTAAACTCGTGAAACAACTCGTCCAAATATTTAATTTGAGAAGTTATCATGTTAATTTATTAATTATTAATTCGATTTTTCTACAATTTCGGTAATTATAAGCTTTTACGATTAAAGATTCCTAAAATGTACTGCTTTTACATGCTGCTTTTTATCTTTAATTTAATAAAGAAGAATAAAGTTATGTTACTGTAGAGCGTTTCCATTAAATTTAAAAATTCCGTATTAATTAGAGAGCTTTCACCTCATTTAAGCTTCTAATTAACACCCTAAATCAATTTATTATGTATTTTATTACTTAAGTTCTATTTCAATCTTTTATCAACAGTTTCTTAACTTAAATTTCGCGCGTAAAAACTATGTTTCAAATCCCTTCTCTGTTTACATTTTCAAATACTGAAGGACTTGCTGTTCTTATCTATTGAATATAACTTGTTATTATATTCAATTAAACAATTATCACATTATAATCTCACATTTATTTTATAAAAGTGTTTATCTTAATCCAGATTGATATCGTTTTCTGCAAACATTGTGTTATTACTTTAAAATCTGTGATGTGCCGTTTTAATTAATTAAAAATGACTTTGATCACCAAAATTTAGGGATTTTTCAAATTATATATATATATATATATAATTTGTGTGTGCATTGAATTTTTCAGCTTGCTTTTGCTTGCTTTCTTATGTTTTTTAATTTTATGAATTGTGTTCTTTAAGCATAAGCTTTTTTAGTTTTTTGAAATGTTGAATACAAATTTAAGTAAATTATCCTAATCGGAAAATTGTTTTATAATTATTTTTATCTTTTTTTTGCTGGGCATTAACATTTATGACCATACACCAGGACTCCCCATCTGGCAGATGAATATAACCCATGATTGTAGCCCAGAAATCTTGTGCGCTTTAAATAAGGTATCTTGTGATGAAATTTAATTAATTAGATTTATTTTAAAATTAACTACTGTTACATAATCCAATAAACATTCAATTTCAATGAAATATACAGATTTATAAAAATAAAAACATCTGTGTGTATAATGTTAAAATACATAATTATTTGAATGCATTTTGTTTCATCTACAAAAAAAAAATTAACAATTTTATTTTTGTATAAGCAGCAAGGATAGCATTATATTTGTTAGTATGAAAAATACTTTTAAATCTACATTCTATAGCTCTATAGATATAGTATAGATGTACATTCGTCACATGTACTATGAGTTGATCCGGAGCTTCTTTTATATATATATATATATATATATAGATTCTGCTGAACTGGAAATCTTTAATGTTATACACTTTAATGTATTATCTTATCTGACTTTTAAAACCACTATTTGGCCGACAGAAGAATTTTGATAGACAAATAAAATTTGGTCTGTTAAATTGTGATACTTTTTCAGAAAACCTAAAATTATATTTTGATTATTCAATAGCAATGCTATATTAAGAGAGTAAATTTGTAAGGGGTTATAATCAGAACATTTTGAAGTCATGCTCATGCAGCAGCCGGAATATCCCTGATGTCTAATTCCCAAGGCATATTCTCATCTCCTCCTTAATTTGAAGGCTAGATTTCATAATGTACAAATCCAATTTTTCTCTATATGACCTATTTTTGTGTAAATGGGTCATTCCACAGTATTCATGTGTTACGTACGGGACATTTCACACCAAAATTTTGAGATATTTGTACATTTTTCAATGTCAAAATATAAATGAGAAAGTTCGCAATTATTTTTAATGTATTATATACCACTTCATCTAGATTCCTGTGAAGTTTCTTTTTGTTGGAGCCAATAGTTTTTTTTTTTTTAATTAATAAAGTTTTGTTACGTACGGGACATCACAAAAAATTGTTTTAAAAGTACCTCCAGCAATTTGAATTTTGCTCTGAATTTATAAAATATTTTCACAAATAAATTTAATGAGTAAAAGCAGAAATATATATTTTATTAATTAACTTTAAAATTATTTTTTAAAATTGTGTCATTAATTAATGAAAGCTAATTACTTCTGTTACATTCGGGACAATCCTGTTTGTTACGTACGGGACCTATAATTTGAAGTAACAGTACTGTAAGGAATTGTGAACTAAAATGCATACAAATGTTAATTTAATGAATTTACTAGCTCTATTAATGTATTCAAACTTATGTTTAATTAATTGTACTTTGAAAAATGAGTGGGGGCCTATTTTCCGGTTCAACCATTAAAATAATTAATGATTTCTGAAATATTTTAATTGCTATTATATAAATTAGGATTTTCCATGCATAGCTCCATTTGAAAAAATGTTAAACATTTAAAAATAAAATACATGTTTTATACAAGTCCCAGAACATCAATAATGTCTTCAATTTTTTTCACTTCCTCCATTGGCAAAGAAAAATGTCCCCGGCTATTAATTGGACTTGGTACTTTTTCGAGCTTAGTCAAAATATTTTCTTTTTGAGGATTTTATCCTTTTCTGGGATGTGTGGCCAGGAAAACTTGTTTTTGCCTAAAGGTTTCATAAAGGATAGATAGAGATATTAACTCCTGGCCACCAATAATCATCGTACAACCGATACTTAGTCTGATTTTTTCAGTAACTCAGTACATGCATTTGAGCTAGGCTCTTTATCTTCTACAGGGCATAAAATCTTTATCTTTTCATCAGGATCCTTTTTATCAGAAAAACTAGAATGCTTCCAAAGGCCCAGACTGTCCAAGTCTATTGGTTGGGCAAAATGCATGCTATGTATACCTGATATCGAAGTAGCACCTTCCCATTTTTCAATTAATGCAAACTTAGTTATGCATATCTGAATGTCCGCTCCACTTATGTATTTAACATTTCTACAGGGTGCCTCTTTTTCTGCGACTTTAGAAAACTCCATCGCTGTATTTATTACGTACTGCTTGCGCAATATACTTAACCAAACGTTTCGCTTAACTACAGCTCCTAAACCATCCACTGCACCTTTTCCTTGTGCAGTTTCAAAAAAGTTCCAGTCTGCACTAACCCCATGGTAATGCATGTGAAGCATTAAATTTTGCATGTTGTACTGATTCTTAAACTGGGCACCACATCCATCCGACCAGAAATGGATGTGACTAAATGCCACTGTTTGTTTCAAATCTTCAATTATTGCAGAATTGAATGCAAATACTGCATCTTTTGAATGATTAAGGTCATCAGAAACGACAACATAGTTTTTATGTTCTTGTTCGAGAGTTTCATTATTTCTATAATATACAATACAGGTAAATAATGCTACTTGGGTTGAGTTCCAGTGAGCTGCCATAATTTCCCCTTGCTGTTTTAGCGTAAAATTTTCCGCAAAGTCTTCATAAATAATTATATGCCCAACCTGTAGGGTTTTTTTTGAGGTATTTAAACTCTGCAAGTTGTTTTTGTGCAGTATAAACATGCAAAGCAAAAGGGTTCAAAAGGCTGATTAATTCTTCCTTTGCCTGAAGTAAATAGTAAACAATTAGTTCTTTCTTCATTTTTCCTTCAATTCATTTCGATTGATAAAAGTTATAGTCTAAAAATTAAATTATAAGTTTTAAATCAAAATTCTGCATTTTGTCCCGTGCGTAACAGATTTGTCCTGTACATAACATATTTTTATTTATCATACCCAGCTTCTAAATGAAAAGATACAATATTTTAATTGAATAATTTAGGACGCTAGTTCACCAGTTGAAGAGGAAAAAAAACTGTTCAGTTGTCATCAGTATTATTAGTTAAAAAATTAAAAATAAGCTCAAGATTGTTTCATACGGGACAAAAAGAAAGTAATCATTGAAAGTTTATGATAAAATATTTTTTTAACTTTTTTCTTTTTATTTCATATAATGCTACTATTAAAAGGGTTTAATGAAACATAGGAACTTTGAAATAAAATAAAATATTTTTTGAGTTATAGTTAAAAATATAATGTCCCATACGTAACAAATTTTTTATATGACTGCAAACAAAACGCTCTAATTTTTGTTTGGTTAAAAATATAGATTTTCTGTTGATAAACTTTAATAGAAGAGATTTCAAGTTTTAAAATGATGTATTGCCCTTAATTTTTTATAAATTTTTTTTTTTTCAAACTTGTGAAGCCAAATACTGTGGAATGACCCAAATATTATTTGACAATGCATATATACCAGTAATCAAAATCACTCGAGCACCAGTACTAAGGCTATAGAAAGACTGCATCAGCAGATGAAACAGCTTGTTGCAGGATTGACATGAGAATAAACACTGGCCTTTCATCAACTCATCACAGGTCAATTAAACAATGCAGTTTGATAATTAAATGAAGCAACTAGAAGTAACATAAATAGTTGTCCTTTACTTTTTGCTACTTTTTCTATTTTAAACACTTATGGTTAGAGAGATTAAAATGTGAACAATAAATCCAAATGGCAGGGCAGTATAATGCATATTTTAATGTAATTCTGAATATTATGCAAACAGATTAAAAAAAAAAAAAAAAAAAATTGGTTGAGCTTTGCCTTCCTATTTGATCCTGAAACTTAAGCTTCATTAGTATCAAAATAAATTATTTGCTGAACTTTCATCTAATCATGATTAATATTTGATTTTCAAGTGTATATTTTTATTTTTAGGGGCTAAAATTGTGAAAATGCTTCATTGATATGATAGCTGTTATACACATCATCAAATGGATATATCAAATTTGCTAATATTCAGGTATCAGTAATATTTGACATCTTAACTTTTAAGTTACACAATTTCCTTTGCTCCTTTAAAATTGCTATACAAAAGTCAACCATTCTCCTTCCTCCCTTATTTCAACCATCTATTCTAATTTCTTTATGCCAAACACTATTTCATAATCTGTATAGGTTTATATATCTACATATTGAGGTCAGTATTACCTGTCATAAGTTTTGCTTCCTTTTCTGGCAGGTATTGAAATTGTAACCATTAATTTTAAGCACTCTTAACTCCAGTATAAAGCAAAAAATAATTATAAAAAATGAAACTGCTTTCTGTAATATAAAAATATTCTGTAATATGTATTTTGTTCACATTTTGGTAAGTAAGTAGATTTTGCGGTATTAGTTTATCAACAGGGGTGGTATCTTTCTATTGCTTCAAGTAAGTGAGTAATGCATTCAGTGTGTGTTGGGTATAAGCAGCACTGCAATTTATTCCTTTTTCTTCTGTGGGAGTGTCTTTTCCTAATTTGTGAACAGTAAATGCAGTCTCATCAATGTGTGTAATTGATAATAAGACTGCAATCTCTCTAATATTGTATATATAGATATTTAGATATCTAATCATTCAGTTTCCACATGAATGGTCACACATCCATTTAGAGTCAATTATTCAATAATTTGGTTACTGTTTCATTTATACTATTCTCAAAACCATAAAATTCTTCACCATTCCCCTATAAATATATTCACCATGATTTCTTTAAAGTAGAACTTTATCAATCTTCAAGCAGCACATATTTCATAGATAGCATCCAACTCTCACATTACTGGCCTGTACAGATTGCTGGACAGTTATATCATAATATGTAAAGAAGGCCTTTAATTGAGATTTTATTAAATAATATTTTTAAATAGTATTGAATTTTTTTTTACTATTTTGATTATTCTACAACATAGCTAATTCGACCTCGTATAATTAAGAATGTGGTTATATACTACCTGCAAAAATGGACTGTTAAATGTAGTATATAAATTAAGATTATAATATGTATATATTTTCTGCTTTTCAATGCATTGTTATAATTTTAATTTTTATAATATGAAAATTTACTCTACACAATTTTGTTGTGTTATAGGGCACTATGATCAAAGCAGATTTGAAATGAATGAAGAATCAGATGGAATTAATGAAAGCGATAATAACAATTCTGAGGTTTGAGCTAACTATATGTTGTCTGTTTTTTTAGATTTTCTATTTTTAATCATGAATAAGATAATTTCAAAACTGATACAAATTAAACAATGTATATATGTTGTTGGGACCCAGATCGTCCAACCTACCAGAAAAGTGTAAGGTAACAGTTTGGACGGTCGAAAAGAGCCACCCAATTTAGACCAGAACCCTGTGGGGGGAGGCATCCACAGGGACTATATCCTCCTTCCCCTACCATCAACCTCTTGGAAGAACTTACAGACCCACATGTTTAACGTGGTCATACTCCGTGTGAACATAGCGGCAGTTTTGACAGCGGAAGGAATCAAACCTGTGCCTACTGAGTGCAATTCCCGCACTCTAACCACTGGGCTACCACACCCCGGTGTATATATGTGTAGCACATTCTTAACTTTTTAATTTCTTCTTCGAGTATTGTTTTTCCTTTTAACAAAAGTTGATGTTTTAAAACTAAATTTCTGACATAAATTTTATATTAAAATGTAAGAATTATATCTATCATTTGTGTGTCGTTTATGAATTAGTTGGATTGCAACACTGTGTTATTTATCCCTAAAAAGGGGTTTTCAATTTATTTAAAAAATGGATCATTTTCAAATCAAGGCTGGAGATACTAATTCTAAATGTCAATTTTGTATTGTAATATAATAATATCCTTATTTTACTTTTAACACCCCCCCTCCCCCCAAAACTTTTGTTAATGGGGAAATGTCCCACCTAAATTTCAAATCCTGAGTTATATAACCACAAAAAGGTTAATTGCTGTTCATTCGAAATAAGTTGCTGATGTGCAAGAAGGGTCCGCCTGAAAATAGTTTAGTATAGGTGAGTGTACGTGGTGCGAGAACATCCATGCCAGAAGCTAGCATCTTTAGGAGTCCAATTAACTAATGGGCCTGTGCAATAGTTTCTATTAAATTTTACAGAATTTTTGTTTAACCAGTTAGTCTGTTTAGTTCTGCAAATAAATTATTTGGATTTTAAATTCTAGTCAGTGCGGCCTTTAGAGGCATCATCAAGGACTTCTAGAAAGAATTGAGTTGTGTCACTTGTACATAGGAAAACAAAAATATTTTGGATGCCATATTTTATTTTGAAATTAGTCATGGGATCTCTTCATATATCATGGATGTAGTTATTTCGATTTTTATTTAAAAAACTATTCAACATATTTTGCTGAAAAAATTGTTATGCATTTTATGTGATAGTTTGAATATTTCCTAAAATTTTCTAAACTATTTGTTAATTTTAACTTCGTTTATGAAATGTTTGAAAAATTAATTTTTTGAACCCATATTTAATCCAAAAGTAATTGGGTGATATTATTCATTTTCATTCCCACATGTCCCACAGACCGTCTCAACAACATACTAAAATTTCATTTTGATAAAGTCATTTTTACGACAGTTATCGTGCGAACAAACAGAATAGCCAAAGTCATAAACACTTTTTAACTATGTTAGAAAGTGTTAAAAAAATGAATTGGCACACATTTTGAGAGGTAAAATGATGCAAGTTATTTTTTTAAGGCCTTTGTATCATTACACCTAATTGGGATTGTCAAATTTTTCATTGATCTGGAAGCTGAGATGTATCGAATGAGCTCAGAGCAAAGATTCTGGCTCAAGTGAGAGTATTCGATCATTTTGAAAAGTTGTTTTAAATTGCTTAATTATTTCTTTGCATCTTCACCCAAAATTTGAATTTTATGAAATATTAGATTTTTCAGTACAAGCTAAAGTAGAATAATACATTATTCAGCTCTGAAAAGCATTACCCCATCCCCAAGGTTGATACCCTTTATTTGCGCAGGGTGCCTAGTATGGTAGTTATATAAATAACTGTGAAATTTGCATGTAATCCATGTACATTGGTGCAATGAGTGTTATATAACCCACTCCCCCTCAAAATCACAAAATTGAAACCAATCACTTGTAGAGATTCTACGTTAAAACCTATTTTCTAACATCTAGGTGTGGTGTTCCCACCTAAGATGGACACAATTTAAATCTTAATTTCACTAATCTTGACACATTTATTGTTCCTATCTTCCACGAACAGCAAAATATTTATATTTCCAATAATCTATTGAATCTCCATTTTGACCATGAAAGGAACATAATGGTTCTGCCCCCCCCCCCCCTCACCACCACCACCCACCCACCCACCCACATGATCAGCCAACATTTTTGGCCTTAATGCTTTCTCACACACACAAAAAAAGAAAATGGAAATCTATTTGAAATTCTTTCTCCCGAATGAAGGCAGGGCTTAAAAACTGAGAAAAGCTAATTCTCAAAATTGTCGCAGAATTTTATGAGTATTTGAAAACCTGTATCAAAATAACTTTTTTAAAATTTTGACCCATGGAGCCCTTTGATATACATTTAGCTGTAATTTAAAAAAGAAATAAAGATCGTACTAAAAGACGGATTTTGCATATGTGTATTTATTTAGCTCTTTTTAAGATATTTTTGCATTATTCCACAATTAAAAAGTCTGTAACTAAGAAACTATCATTTTTTTTTTAATTTTCGACACTTGAGCAACCTTTTTCAACTCTTAGCTGCAGTTTAAAAGAAAAATGCAGATTGTTGTTTTAAAATCTGACCTACATTTTTAAAATGGGTCTCCTTGTTACCCTTTTTAAAAGTTTTTTTTAAATTTGGCCTCTTTTTTTTAATCTAGGAAAAAACCAAGATCGCAGATTAAAAATTGAGGAAGAAGATACGTTTTGTAAGACGGTGTAAAAATCACTCAAAATCATGTTCTACTAAAAAATAAAATAACTAAATAATTTGAATTTTAAATAAATCTCACCAAGATTAGATTCAGACACTTAGATTTTCCATTACAGACGACACACAGAAGGGCATACAAGTATCTTCTTTTATAATGTTAAAAAGGAAAAGTTCTGGCTGACACTAAAAATTTGGCTATGTTGTTGACCAATAATCTATAATTCTTATTACAGACCCTGATTCAATGTAGAAAGCCCAGACCACACGACCAACCCGAAGGCTTATGGTAGCTGTTTGTGTGGCCGGACCCTGATTCAGGGTGTTATATTTTGTCTGATCCCATTTAATTTATTTTTCCAAAGTTAAAATTTTTATGCTGTAGAAAAATACTAAAACATATTTGATAAATGATTGCATTCTCTCTTGCAGGTAGTGATTCTTCCTGAAAGATCTAATGTGGAGGAATTATTACTCTCTGATCAATCTCACATTAGAGAAGAACCAAGTGATTTTGAAAGAAAATTAGATGAAAAACTTAAAGGTACATATAGTTTGGTTTAGTCCACTTTATTTATAAATTTATTTTTGTTTGTTTAATCATGAATGTTCTTGCTTTTTGATATAGTATAAAGTTTTATTTTCTTCCTGATGCAATACTTATGAAAAACAATGTGTACTGGTCCTAAAATGTTTTGTTTAAATTTTTCATAAAGTATTATTTTCTAATTTGAGATTATGGCAGAAATGCCTGAGTATGTTTTCAACCAAATGATGTTCACCTGAAAGATATGAACCTATTAACTGAAGGACATATTTTTAAAATTGGGATTCATTGTTATCTGGAAATTCCAGGTATCCTGAAAAATTTGAACTCTCACCTGCTTATCTTTTAATATAGATTTTCCTGCAATTACTCATATTTTTGCTTAGTCCCGAGAAACTGTTTTTCGGGAAATAGCCTAGTTTTCCAAATCACAAAAGACACCATAATCATGTTCATGGCCATGCTGTTTATTTTGATATGCCATAAGAGGTTTGCATAATTTACACAAATTTCTTGGAAGGTTTTACCTATGTTTATCTTGGGCATGCTTTACCAACATTAACATTGTGTTTCTTTGAACTGTGAGGAAACAGCTAAGAGGATATGAAGGACAGACGGATGTCTAAATTTTCAGTGGGACCCTTCCAATGCCACCCATCAAAATTTCATGAAATTCAGTGCAGCTTGTTCTTCCATAATAATGAGACAAACAAATGGATTTTCAATTTTATTTATATAGAGTTTATTAAATGTGACACCTCCACTCTTAATAAAGGTTCAAAAACCATGTCAAGTGTAATCACAAAAATGGCGCACATTTTATAATTCTACTAGGAAATATACCTAGCATTGTGCAGGAGTTAAAGCAGAGTAGTTATATAAGATAGCAAAGTAAATAAATTGTATTCATTTAAATAAAAGTGAAATTGCATGCTATCCATGTACACAGCATGATGGTCGTATTACGACCCCTCCCCCCCAATCAAAAATAAAAACCTGTCACTTGCAGAGATTATACATTCTACGTTAAAATCTACTAATGGACACAATTGAAACTTTTAGTTTCAACACAATTATACCAGTTTATATATTGGCTATATATTCCACAAACACTAATTTTTATATTTAAAAAAGCAGTGCTGCTACTTAAATAATACAGATTCAGATAACAGCATTAAATTTCCAAATCATCTGTTTTGGACTAAAATCATTTTCGTGACACAAATAAATGAAAATACTTGAAATTGCAAAATAAGCTCATTTACACCCAAAAATTATTGCTATCTCAGCTAATTTTTGTCTAATTTCAGTCATATTTTAGCACAATATTCATAATGATAATATAATACAAAATAAAAAAAATAAAATGGCATCTTTTGAATTCACAAATTCAGAAAATCCAAAAGTATAAATGTATTTCGTGCACTTGACTTTTTTTTTCTGCAGTTATTTTATCTTTACAATCTTATCATTATAAGTTTTTATCTGATACTACAAACTTCAAGTGTAATCGGATAAAAATGTGTAATAGCATATTTAATTTTCTGGTTAATTTTTACCTGAAATGCTTTTATTATTTCAGGCTTTTATTATTTATTGCATTTATTTATTTAAGTTATTTGCTTTTTCCCTTTTTCTTGTATTTCCAATTTTAAACTATAAAAATTCTATAAAAAAATATGGCAAAACATTTTAAAATATCTTAGTAAAGACTAGAAATACTTTGTAAACCGTCTTTATTCAACACTCAATGATATGCATGATAATATTTAAAAAGGCCAAAGCTCTTTCAGCCAACATAGGTGACCATCAACGGTGACGATAACAAGGCATTGACAGACATGAGCTTTTATACTACCAGCAATCGTGACTATAAATTTGTATAGAACAAAATGGAAAATTGGTACTACAATTAACATATTGCAAATAAATATGTAAATTTCAAGCAAAAGTAACTCAATTCAGTTCAAAATCCAAGTACATCAATAGATTAAGCAAAGGCATAAACATAACTAGTGATGAAACACTAGATTTCAAGAAAATCATATAATGGTTTAACAAGCATAAAGTCGAGAACAAGATGCCAAGCAAAACTAAGGGTTTGAACAAGATCAAAGTTACAAATAAAATCTCGATAAATATACATAAAAAGGGATTCAAAACGTTAAATATTATGGCGGTTATTGCAATTAATTAAAAGAAAAACTATATCAAAATTGAGGGTAAAATTATCATTAATAACTTATTGTGAAAGAGCATGTGCCCATCCCACCATGTTTGATGCCTTTTTTTATTATATGCACTTGAGATTAGCCCATGTTCATAATAGTAATAAGGTCTGCCATTCTAATTAACTAGCTCTTTGGATCAATTGATCACATTCTTAGTAATCCACATAAGGATTTTCGGTTTAATAATTCATCTAATGTAGTTCATGATCCTATCTCTACCAACCCTTCGTCTAGTAATGTTTATTCCTTTTCTTGCCATCCTATTTTTAAATATTTTTGCTTTGACCTTCTGGCCCTGATAGTTTTACCCTGCTTATTTCTCCTAAATCTTTTCCATTTGTTAACTATTCTTCTGTTGTTGTTTAGCATGCTGCCCTGGAACGTGACCCTAAATTTGCCTACCCCTCTGCTAATTTTATTTCCATTTATTTAATCCCCCCCCCCCCCCCCCCAGTGAAGAATGCTCATTGTTGCTCATTCCCATAAGGAAAGACCGTTTTCTTATATACCGTTCTATGTCTAATTTTCAGAGGAATAATAATAGAAATAAAAATTAATTTAATTGTTAATTTCATGTTGAAATAACTGAAATAAATACACTCAAATCTTGTTCAGATTTAATCATTTTGTTTGCAGATAAAACTAAACAACTTGTGCTTGCCAATACTGATGCCTATGTTGATTCAATGTGGAAGTGTATGGCTGAGATGGCTTGCAAACCTGTAAAAAAGTTTTCCATTGGTGTTATCACCTCCCATATTGCTAAACTTAAAAATTTACCTAATCTTCCTCCTGCTATTAAATCTTCTGTTTATCGTACTTCTCATCAATTATTTCAAATTTTTGGTCACATTAAGCTCCATAAGATTAACCAGCCTACTGTCTGACTGCCACGAGAAAGTCCCCAGACAGCAGATGTTTTGGTGGCGGTCACTATGGAAACAGGTTATTCCACTGCATTTTAGGTGTGACTGAACGTACTTTTTTCAATTTGGCGCAGATAGAACCGACGAAAGTCGTATTTCGCTTTGTACTGGGGTCAATGCTAGACGCTCGCATTCTGTGGTTTTTAAAGCTTTGAAGTAACTTGTACTGTGTTGCACACTTTGTGGATTTTGTCTAGTTGAAAAATGACTACATTTAAAAGTAGAAAGACTTTGTATTCGCAAGCACGTATGTCCACAATGTTATGGCATTTTTTGAAGAGGAAAAACCGCAAATTCTCTAAAAATACCAATTTCAAATGCAATGAAGAGAACTGCGGAAGCGACAGGGGTTTCAGCGTCATCAGTTAAACAGATAAAACGTGAGGTGAAGTCGCTTAATGCAGGGGTGGAAAATCTGCGCCAAACTGCTACAATTTCCGTTCACTGCTACATCCTGCTACAAAAGCACCTAAAATCTCAATATCTGCGCCAAACTGCGCCAAAAACGCAATTTTTTTACACGTGCAGAAGCGAAAGTTCCGCACTGATCGGTCCGAAATACGAGAAGAAAAAATCCGGTTATCTACAGTTATTCGGCGCGATTTCAGACCGCATTTTCAGTAAAACAAGTCTGCGTATCACATGGCCACATCACGAGTACTTTAGAGTACAACCTTGAAAATCCGGACTTTGCCGATTCCGGATTCTAGAATTTTAATAAAATTCAGATTTAATATTAACTAAATACACTATAAAACACTATTTTTAGTAAAAATAATGACAAAAGTTAAGTTAATAAATTAAAACATATTATTTAATCTAAAAAATATGGCAAAAGAAATTTCTAAGCAAAAATATATACACATTAATAATTTAGAATGTGTGAACGAAATGATAAAATTACACACATTCTAAATTATTAAACGAAATATTCAAATATTTAAACGAAATGATAAAATTACATTTTATCATTTCGTTTAAATATTTGAATTAACATTTGTTATTTCATTAATTTTAGTTTATGAGAAAACAGTTTTCTTTATCCTGTAGATGGACATTATTTCTGCTCGGTTATAAAGCTTCTTTATTCAAGACCTTTAATTGCATGATCGATTGTTTGCATAAAATTATCAATGAGTATTTTTTCTTCTCCACATTTATCATCCCTACTTTGATATTTTTTTATTTAATATCATATCGCGAATTTCGCCATCACTCAATTTATTTACGATTGGTGCATCATCATCACAGTGCAGAACTTCCGTTTTATCGGCTTTGTCGAGATTTAATGAAGCGCCAGAAGAATTTAATGTAGCACCGAGATTTAATAAAGCGCGAGGATTAGCACTTTTGTTGATATATTTAAAGGTGTAAATGCGTTTAAACCGTTTTCGCTATTAACGAACGAAAAGCAAAAAATAAGAATTTAAAAGTTTTATTTATTTTCTAGCATATATATAATGTTATGTTTAATATAAGGCTGATGACTATGAAAAAAGTAAAAACTTTATTAGTAATAGTCATATATGTAAAAAATATCGCAGTAGATAAAATAAATGTCTTTCCTAAAAAAAAAAAAATCTCTCCTCTCATTGATTTTTCTAAATTACGATGAGTCATTACTAGGCTGCAGCAATACAGAGACGTGGTGGGGCAGTGAAAGGGAAAAAAGGAATTTGCTTAGTTCCTAATCGTAAACACAGCTGACCCCTTTGAGAGGTCTGTATGTTAATGACCTTGGTGCTCGGTTCTGTGCGATACGATATTATTTAGTTATTTATTTGCTATTAACGTATTTATTGTATGTAAATATGGCTTTCTAAACAAAAACGGCAAAATGTACTGTCGATTTTAAGCTGACACGTTCGACGAAAACGAAAAAATCGTCAGATATTGGGAGGGAGAGGAGATTTTGAAGACAAAACAGAATTCATTGAAGAATGGGATTCGTACTACGAAGTGAACAAAATAAATTTCCGTGAGCGTTAATATGAATTCTCGGGATTTTTAGATTTAATTGAACAATCTGTGATAAAATGTTACGATAACGTTTTAAACTGCTTAATATTAAAAATTACATTGTTTCAGAAAAATGTCTTTTTCAATAATGAAAAAAGGAAATTTTAATAATAAAAATTCAGTATTTAAATAACGATGTATATTTTACGCGAAATAATTCATCGGGAGTTGTGACTTGAATAAGGGGGAGGAGGGATTAACGGCAACAACGTAATTCACGCTCCAACCACGAACGGATCTACGGCCATCCATCTAAACTTTCGTTTCATTTCGGGGTTCAGAAAGTCGACCGGAAAATACGGTATTTGTTTATAAAATATAATTCCATATAAATAATCTTACCCTGGTGTCTTAAATCCGTGACTTCGTCCGTCCGGTGAAAAAAAAAACGAAAATTTGGAAAACATCCGGATTTTCGAAGTTGTACTGTACTATTTTTTTATAGCTTCTTTTTCAAGTTATTTTATGTTTGTTGTTTAAAAGTATAGAAATTCCGATTTTTACGAATTTTCAGTAGTTGTACAGATTTTTACTTCAGATAGATAGATCGTTAGAAATAGTCGTAAAGTACCCTTTGCATCTATTTAAATTTTCATCTTTTAATTATTCCATATTAGAGCAACAAAACTCTTATTTTAATAGTGCGGGCAAAAAAATAAATAAATATTTTATTAAAATAAATAATTTTCACATAAATTTGCGCTGCAATTTGCCGGAACATGTATCTATTTATGTTGAACAAGTCAAAATACAGGATGATATGGAATGGAAAGTTGTGTTTAGAATAACGCGTTACACTAGCATTGCATGGATCTTCACTGGCTTTGATGAAATACTGGAAAATTTATTTCCCTCATATTATTTAATTACGGCGTTCGGTGACCAGCCCTATAGTTCTTTGCAATAGATGTCGATCGCTCACTACCGCTACGCATCTAAGGCACGGCTAACCATGAAATTTAGGAAGTAGCTGTCGATGATCGCGGTGCAGTTTAGAAAGCAGTTTTAGATCGCGTATCTCTGCTACGCATGCAAGTCACCGCGGGCTCTCGGCTCATGTTAAGAATACTTCAGAGGCGCATGCAATCCGCGTAAGCTATATACAATAACGATGACTGCGCTTCATGCAATAACGATACGCACGATGCGCGAGCATATGCAATTCGCATCGCATTACAAATCTTTTATTAGCGGATGCTGGCATGCAATAATGCTATGGACGCTGAGCGGGCACATACAATCTCCGTAGCATTGAAATAGCTGTCAATCGCGCGCGCGTTCAAGGCCGCGCGTGTTTCGTGCACCATTTGTGTGGGAGCGTGGCACCCGTGTAGCGAATTCACAATATAAATTGCACTTTATTCGCGTATTCGCCTTTAACGCGCTACAGGGGTGCATCAATAACAAAACTCAATTCAATAAAGATTTACGCGGACTCACAACTGACAATGCTTTGCACAATAAATAAAATAGTATTAATAAATACTTTTATATGTCTTAAGTTAAGCATTACTTATATTTGCATAGAAAAGTAAATTATATAATAATTATAGGGAAAATTTCGTATTTATTCGAACTTAAAACTTTCCCCACCTTATAAAATAACATTAAAATCTGTTTTTTCTTATAAGGTTAGCAAGTATAGATCGAAAATAAATTTTGATCATTTATAAATTTATTAAATATTTTTTATTTTACTTTTTTGGAAACTGAAGCTATGAATTATTATTTCAAATTGTGGTTATGCTAGAACCTAAAAAATACATATGAACTTTTCTAAAATGGATATTCAGAAAGTGAAATTTATAAACTAACTTCAATATTTAAATGAGAAGGAATTTAACAAAACTAAAAAGGCAATTAAATTCAGATATTCTTGATAATAGTTTGACAGTGATTTTTTACCTTTTATTAAATTTCCCATTTATTAGTATTCTGTAACTTAGTGTCAAAATCTCGTATGTAGTCCCGTTTTTCTGGCCTTTTTTAGTCCTAGGGAAAACTGGTTGTAATATAAAGTGATGCAAAAAAAAAAAATTATGTTTTAATAATAAAACTCCTGACTTTTTGAAGTTTTCCTCTTAAGATTTTGAAAATCTACTAAATGGAGATGTGAGCAATTTGTCAATAACTAAAGAACTTTTAAAATCTGTAAAAGAAACAGGGGGAAAATATAGACAAAAAATGGAGAAAACAGCAAAAAAGGAGTTAAGCCAAAAGCTGAACACGAGAAAGATGTATTAAAGAGTTTGAAAATAGACAGTGATAAGTTAAAAAAAAAGTTACAATCATCACAAAAAGTGTTTTCTACAGCAGAGAAGATGATTGAAGGCAGCATAAAAAAGAAAGATTTATCAGAGATTGAAAATGATCAAGTTCTCTTAAAAGAGGCAAAATCAAATATTGAAAAAAATCTCACAAAATTAGAAGAGCACAGAAACTCAAATTAATTCAGTGCGTCCAAACTGTTAAAAAACAAGCATCTCGGACATAAACTATTTGTATTTTGGATAAAAAAAAATTTAGTGTGTATTTAACTAACAGGCAACTTCTGTTCTTTAAGATTAGATAGTATCATTAAATCTTTTTCTCATTTTTCTAGCTTAACTTTTTAAGATTTAATATTCTTCATGCTTTAATTAATGTAAAATGAAATTTTTATATACCTAAAATAACTATCGAGTGTACGCAACATCATTTTCTAGCTGCTACAAAACTGTTCTGCACTGCTACGAAACAGCAATATTTCCTGCTACAAAGGTGCTACAAAACTCAGTTTTCAGTTTTCCACCCCTGTTAATGATACTGAGATAAGTATTTTATGTATTTGAACAATTTACAATTATTGCTTAAAGAAGCTATTTTAAAAGTAACACAAAATGAATGGAAAAAACACTGTGAAAAAAAATGTAGAGAATATTTATTGGAAGAAAGATGGACTGATAGATGATATTGTGGATAAATTAGTGATAAATCTGTCGGATAGCGATTCAGACTCTTCTTCAAGTAAAGACATTTCAAGTTATTCGGATCCAATGAATGTGAATGGATATTTTATAGATTGAAAAATATGAAAAGAATGAATATTTTAAAGTCATAATTTTGCTTATTTATCATTTATTTTTTACCTTTTTGCTGATTAATAATTGTGTAACTTGCTGATTGAAAATAAAGTAATTTTCATCTAATTCGAAATTTAGTTTTAAACAAAATGATATAAATTCTAGTTTTAAATTGTAAGCTTTTCTCTCCCCAAAACCACCCGAACTAAAAGAAAATATCTAAAACTAGATTAACTAACTATTAGATTGACAGCTTCCCGTAGCCGCTCGCCTATAATAATAAATTATTTTCTGAGTTTAAATGACGAGAAATTTTTAAGTTAATCTATAATTTAGTGCCATTTAATACGAAAACTTTGTTTAACTGTCGGATAAAAAACATGTACTATTTTTTTTTTTTTAGTACATGTTTTTTTAGTACACGAAACGGATTCCTCGCTTAACGAAGTGTGCTTGATTTGCCAAATGTTGCAGTCGATTTTAAACCTTTCTCCCTCCTTTCTTCGACTTGTCTACTTGCGGCAACCCTGTTCAGAGACTTTCTCGTGGCGGTATGACAGTATGCGTCCGATTATGTCTTACTTACTTACTTTTTGGGAAAAGCCTTAGCTATTTTTCTAAAACCTTTTTTCAGTAATCACTTTTATTCTATTAATTCTACTAAAAAATTATATTAGCCATCTTTTTAGTACCAATTTTGTACCTAATTGTACCCTCCATAGCTTTGATGTTGTTTCCCTTTTCCCTAATGTTCCTGTTTCTACTGTTGTTAGTATTATTGCTAAAAATTTAATTTCATAAATATTCAATTCCTTCTAGTGATGCAATAACTTCTGCATTGAGCCTGAGACCAATTTTTTTAGCTTCTTTCTTTAATGACATATTTTTTTGCAAACTTCTGGTGACCATTATGTAGCATTTTGACTGAGGCAGTTTTACAAGAGCTCGAGATTAAGATTTTGCCTTCTTTACCCCTTAAACAGATTCTATGGTGCCATTATGTGGATGATGTTTTTGTTATTTGGAACTATGATTTAAATAGTCTTCTCATCCTTTTAGATAATGTTAATGATTTTTATTCTGCTATTATCCCACTGTTGAACATGAATCTAATTGTTCTTTGCCATTTTTGACATTCTTGTCTCCCACGACATTAATGGTTTTCGTAAACCAACTTTTCTAATTCCTGTATTCCTGATAATTCTTCCCACCCCATTTTGTCTAAAAAAAGGGCTTATTTTATCATGCCTTGTGCATGATAAAATAAGCTTGTTCTTATTTTAATGTTTATTCTTCAATTTTTACCTTACATTCTGGAGTAAACTTTGTCTTTAACCTTGGTTATGAAGCTGCTTATTCGTTTGATTTCATTTATAAAATCTTTTCCTCTATTCTTTCTAAATTTATTTATCCTAGAACTAATCTTATTCTTTTTCTGACATTTTGCCGTATAAATTGAGTATTCCTTTTCATCCTATAATTTTTCATCCTTTTCTCCATTTTTGCAGGGAATTTAAGTTTAAACCTGTCCATTTCATTGTTTTTTCGTTATTTAGTTGTATTCGTACCAACAAATTTATGGATAAAATTAATTTTTTTAATCAGGCCGGGGTGTATGTTGTCCCCTTTTATCTCCCGATGGTGATTGTAAGTTTTATATTGGTGGTACTAAACGTACTGTAGGCATTCGTTTATCTGAACATACTCCTGATGTTAAAAATAATAAACTGTCCATTGCTCTTTCACAATTGATTATTAATGATAATTTTACCCCTAATTTTGATATAAAGTTTTTCTTTTAATTAATTGCAATAACTCCCATAATATTTTACTTTCTGAATCACTTTTTACAAAATAATAAATTTAAATTTTTTGTGATTTTATTAGTAATTTTGATCCCATTCAAATCATTAATGTTGCTTGGCATCTCGTTCTCTTAAACCATTATATGATTTTCTTAAAATCTAGTGTTTTATCACTAGTTATCTTTGTCATGGCCTAATCTATTTATGTACTTGGATTTTGAACTGTATTGAATTGAATTATTTTTATTTGAAATTTATATATTTATTTGTAATATGTTAACAGTATCAATTTTCCATTTTGCCCTATGCAAATTTATATTCACGATTGCTGGTAGTATAAAAGCTCATATCTGTCAACTCCTTGTTATTGCCAGTTAAATAAAGTTAATTGCCACGATTGGCTTGTTATTGCCACGATTAAATAAAGTGGTAATATTAGAATGAGCGGGTTTGAAACCAAATTCATAGCAGAAATTAATAAAAGGATGAAAAATCCTAGGATGGTAAGGAACACTGGATTTATGGACTAAACAATCTTTAATAGCAACAAGTTTAGTATCAACTTGAGTGAATTTAAGACGAACGTGGGCGAAGATCTTATGAATAAATTCAAAAGAATAAACAGCCTCATGGCCAAGTTTAAAAATAAAATTAATTTCATCAGTTAAAGCGGGGATAGAAGAGCAAACATTAAATACCGCGATTAAAATACACATTAAAAGAAGCTTTTTTAGAGGATACAAGATGGAAAGAATTAGCGGTGATACAGGCGTTAGTAAAAGTGGATTTACGGAAAACGGAAGTATGAAAACCAAAATCAGAACGGGTGACCAGAACATCAAGGAAAGGCAAGGAACAGTTAAATTCATGCTCAACAGTAAAATTAATCAAAGGGTAGAAATCATTAACTTTATCCAAAACGTGAAGGAGATCATTTAAATCACAATCCGAGATAATAAAAACATCATCCACGTAACGGCACCAAAGAATAGGTTTAATTGTTAAAGAAGGCAAAATCTCATTCTCGAGCTCCTGCAAAACGGCCTCGGCCAAAATACCAGTTAAAGGGCTACCCATAGGGGCGCTAGAAGTTTGTAAGAAAACTATGGAGAGTACTATTAGGATTAAATTTAGTTTTAAAAAGTAAATTGATGAAATTTTCAGTAGAGCTGATGGAAAAACTGTGATTACTAAAATACGGTTGAAATAGGTAAGGGATTTCTCTAAAAAATAAGTAGGTCCTGTATATTTAGAAACAATATGGCTCATGGGATGATTTAATTTGTGAAGTTTTATTTGGCCAAAAATTTTAGGGAGTTGATGTGAAGTGCGAAAAACGGCAGATTTAATATTGGGAGGAAGATCTGTGCATTTTTTAAGTTTTGCGTTTCTAGTATTAATCAACGTAATTTTACTCCCAATATTAAATCGATTAATTTTACTCCCAATATTAAATCTGCCGTTTTTCGCACTTCACATCAACTCCCTAAAATTTTTTGGTTAAATAAAACTTCACAAATTAAATCCTCCCGTGCGCCATATTGTTTCTAAATGTACAGGACCTACTTATTTTTTAGAGAAATCCCTTGCCTATTTCTTAAAACCGTATTTTAGTAATCATAGTTTTTCCATCAGCTCTACTGAAAATTTCATCAATTTACTTTTTAAAACTAAATTTAATCCTAATAGTACTCTCCATAGTTTTGATGTCGTTTCCCTTTTCCCTAGTATCCCCGTTAATATTGCTATTGATATTATTGCCAAAAAACTGCATAGTCACCAATGTAAAATCCCTACTATCGACGCAATCACTTCTGCTTTGAATATTATTGCGGAAACAAATTTCTTTGCTTTCCGTGACGCTATTTTCTTACAAACTTCTGGCGCCCCTATGGGTAGCCCTTTATCTGGTATTTTGGACGAGGCCGTTTTGCAGGTGCTCGAGAATGAGATTTTGCCTTCTTTAACAATTAAACCTATTCTTTGGTGCCGTTACATGAATGATATTTTTATTATCTGGGATCGTGATTTAAATGATCTCCTTCACCTTTTGGATAAAGTTAATGATTTTTACCCTTCGATTAATTTTACTGTTGAGCATGAATCTAACTGTTCCTTGCCTTTCCTTGATGTTCTGGTCACCCGTTCTGATTTTGGTTTTCATACTTCCGATTTCCGTAAATCCACTTTTACTAACTCCTGTATCCCCACTAATTCTTTCCATCCTGTATCCTCTAAAAAAGCTTCTTTTAACGCATATTTTAATCGCGCATTTAATATTTGCTCTTCTATCCCCGCTTTAACTGATGAAATTAATTTTATTTTTAAACTTGGCCATGTAGCTGCTTATTCTTTTGAATTTATTCATAAGATCTTCGCCCACGTTCATCTTAAATTCACTCAAGTTGATACTAAACTTGTTGCTATTAAAGATAGTTTAGCCCATAAATGCAGTGTTCCTTACCATCCTAGGATTTTCCGTCCTTTTATTAATTTCTGCTATGAATTTGGTTTCAAACCCTCTCACTCTAATATTACCACTTTATTTAATCGTATTCGATCCGATAAACTTGGAAATTTTGATGACTTTAAAAGCTTTGCTGGGGTGCATGTCGTTCCCCTGTTATCCCCTGCTGGTGACTATAAATTTTACATTGGTAGTACAAAACATACTATTGGCATCCGTTTAGCAGGACATGCTCGCGATGTCAAATCTGGTAAACTTTCTACGGCTCTTGCTCAATATGTGGCTAATGATAAATTTCGTCCCGTTTTTGAAAAAACTTTCCTTTTGGTTCGTTGTAACAATCCATGTAGTATTCTTCTTTATGAATCCCTGTTTATTTATATTTTCCATGAATCAATTTGTAATTTTGATCCTGTTCAAATTTTAAGTTATGCTTGGCGACTCATTCTCGACTCTATGCAATTCAAATCTCTTAAAAGTTATTTGTGACATCATTCTCAGGAATATCATGCCTGACGTTTTTATAAAATTTGTATTAGTTCTTTTCTTGCAATATTTTTAAATTCGTAAGCATTTAAGCTTATTTTGTAATTTCAGTGTATATTTCTTGTATTATTTTAGCAAGTTCATTTACCATTTATATTTTATGCAAATTTGTTTTAAAATGGTGTCTCTATATATAAACATTCCATGCTTTTACCACTCATGTAGCCTCTGATGAAGGGCGTATATACATCCAAAAGCACTCTGGCAGTTTTTAACAATATTTTGTATGTCTTTTAGGATGTTAAATCCCCTGCTGACCTTTCATATTTAAAAAAAAGTTTTGTCCTTGGTTTTATCCATTGTATACAGACGTGATACCAATCTTGATTATTATGTAAAATATTGATAAACGTGAATATATACTCTGCTTCATGCATGGAAAGTTAAACATTAACTAGATTTCCCCAGAAGCTGAGCATTGTCTGCCGTTCATTGTTTAGACGCTGCAGGTAAAAAAACAAATGGAACTTATCACACGAGAACGCAGATGTTCTCGTGTGACAATCTCCTCCCAGCACGCAGCATCCAAAAGAAAGACGCATACAACTTTCTTCTGTCTAGCCCGGAAGTGGAGGCATAAAATCCCCCACAGAAGGGGGATCAAAAGCAAGTTGTAAATTTTTGTCTCCGTAATCACTGAGATATGTCATTAATGTGTGTGTTGTCATTGGACTCAAAGAGGAAACAGAGGGATAGTGAAGTTAGTATCTTACTTCATGCCAGGAAAAAATTTTTGCAGCAATTGTTATTGTTCAATATTCTCATGGTCTCTGCTTTAATAGGACCCTCCCAAGTGAAGTTAAAATGACAAAATATTGAATTAAAATCTTTGTTTTACTTTTACCCCTTTCATAACAGTATATTATTTTTAAAGATACAACCAGTGGAAGTATTTTTTAATATTCGTTGAAGTAAACTCATTAAAATATTTAAAGCCTTTTCTGCTACATTTTTATGAAAATATATTTTTGAACAAAAGAAACATTTTCTTTAAAACATAAGATACTGTTTCCAAATGTTATTTATGTGTAGACACTAGACAATGCACATTTCAACAATACATGATAATTTTATAAATGTATAAAAATATGCTATACTGTACTTTAAGAACAAAAAATTTGTCAATTGTGGAATTTTTTTTTTTTTTTTTTTTTTTTTTTTTTTTTTTTTTTTTTTTTTTTTTTTTTTTAAGTTCATAAATCCTGACTATTATTGTAATGATTTAATTTCTACAAAAGTAACAAAATAATAGCATGAGTTATTATAGATAACAAAAACATAGTTCAAAATTAATATGAAAGAATGCCTTAAAATTAAATTTGCCCATGTATTTAAACAACCCTGTTTTTAAACGCAATTGTCAAGTTTGTATAATATGAATTAAATCATTTTTCCAATGTAGTATTTTTTTTAGTTATGCAAAATTCTTAAATATTTTAACACTTAAAATGTCTGTCGCATATAATATCTCAAATTTTTGTTTTCAGCTTTTTTGGTAATCTCATTCCTGTTAAATACAGCAATCTAGTTAATTTGTGTCAGTTGATAGCCGTAGTAGCTACTATTAGGGCATTATTTATGAGCAGGTTGATTGCAAATTCTGTATAATTTTTATGTATAGTTTAAACGTAATAAAGGAAATTTGTAAAAAATAAATGTCCTTGTTGAAAAG